>JALRMI010000109.1:0-78593 GCA_026120165.1 Leptosphaerulina australis
TTCGCTCAGCCCTATTTAAGCAACGTACCGGCGGATTAGTAGTTAGGTGGGTGACCACTAGCGAATACCCGCTGTTGTATGTTTTTGAACTTTTTCTTCATCCTTTTTTTTTTTTTAAAGATCAGCACCGACCTGAGATGCTCCAAGGCCGACGTAGCGCTCATGGACTCTTTCTTCGTTGTACTGCTTTTTTTCTTGTAAATTGTCACTCAGCCTACACCTACACACAGACAAAACGATTTGCGAGATACCTAATCTAGCCACAAATGACATGCCACATTGTTATTACAGTCCAATTCATAGTGTGATATCAACATCCATATTATATATCAAGTACTTCCAAATATGATTCTATGCGTGTTTACAGCAGTCACCCCACGCTTTCACTACATCAATGAAATTGCAACAAGAGTACGGAAGTACTGCGATTAAATTCACTGTACTCATGCACCCCGTGATGCGTATGGTGTGATTGCACGTTTTGTATTACGGCCTGTTGGACGTGCCACATCGAAAAGCAACCTCAAACGGCACACTGCGCATCACATGAACGCTGTCGATAGGATATTGATGGGATGGGGTCAGGTTACTGTCAGCAGGCCTGTTGAGCAGCAGCGGCTCAATGATGCTACTCGACGACTGGGATTGGGACTGAGACTGCGATGACGAAGATTCTGCCTGCGACGGTGCCGGATGAGGCCTGGAGTCGTAGGAAACGATCCATCGTGGCGAGGGTTGAGGACAGGCCGCCGCCGGCTTCATTTTTATGTCTTTGACTTGCTCAGTTTAGGCCAGTTTAGCTATGAATTTCTGCAATAATCTGACCGAGAATTGAGTCTCATTTGGTTCTACACTCTTGTAATATCAATCCTATGACACTCTATCCTTCCCTAAACCAAACGAACTATTCGAACTATGATTGCTTCGAGACGCTGATTCGATCGATCGCGACTTATGATAAGTTTCGTTCGCCGTTGAACGAAGCGTACCATCGAACAAACGGGTCGTAGTGCGTTACGATGGGAGCGCTGAACCTGTCTCGCGACATAGTGTGTCTCTCCACCCAGGGACGCACCTTACAACACATAATTTATGCGTTAGTGCAGCAGGTACTGAGGTGTTGGTAAAGCTTGGGTGGTTTGAAGTCAAAGTACCACTTGTATCTCTCGTCACGGCGGGCTTCTCGGCACACAGGGAGGCACATTACCAGGATGTTCTATGATGCCTACAGCACATGATTTATGTATTAGTGCAGCGGGCACTGAGGTGTTTGTGAAGCTCAGGGCTTTGGCCTTCTCCGATGGGGTCTTGCAGGTTCGTCCGTTTATAATTAGGGGGATATCCTGCTGGTTGGGGGTTAACTTGTGCCACCCGACTAGCTTATAGAGGGCTTTGTCATCCTTGATATCATCTATTCGAGTGCGCCAATAAGCACGTTTTGCTTTTCTCACTACGGAAAGAAAATTTCGGGTTGCGTCGGAGGGTGCTTGCCCTAGGGGAGCACGTGCATTCAGATGGTGGAGGTATGCCTCTCGACACTCAGCTGTCCACCATGGGGCTGAGCGTCCGACCTCTCTGTTCAGCTTGCCTGTAGTCTCCACGGCTCTTTTGGTAGCATTTGTTAGGGCAGTGACGCATTCGTCTAGCTGGGAGGGGTTCACAGCTTGCGATGGGTCTGGTAGGCCCTGAACATTCAGTTCAACCATCCCAGCGAATCTTGGTAGGCGTGCTTCGGATACCCGGTAATGGAACTGTTCAAGGGCTGGCTGGCCTCTAGCTGGCACAGTGGTGACAAGTGTAAAATGATCTGAGCCAGTGCACATGTCGTCCCGAATGGAAGTTTCAGCAAAGGGGATATTGGAAAAGGTCAGATCCAGGACATATCCTGCGCGATGAGTGGGTTCTCCGGGTTCTCCGATGAAGTCAAGATTGTTTCGATCTGCCCACCTGACTATCTCAGCACCTCCGTGGGCTGAGCTTGAACCAGGCTCGAACGTCCCGTGGCATACGTTAAAGTCTCCCCTTATGAGGCATCGTGACGGTGGGGAGATTTGAGTTACATAGTCCAGCGTGGCTTGTTAAATGGTTCGCGGTGTACGTTGAGTATGGAATATCCGTTCACGCGAACCCAGAGAAGGTCTCTGCTAATTCTTGGGTGGATGATTTGAGCCTGGAGGCTGGCGCCCTTCCTGACGTATGTCATGACCCTCGGGCGTTTGGATTCACGGGTTTCCGGATTGTCCCCGTTTGTAACTGGAGCATAGTGCGTGTAGCCGAGGTGTGTCGAGGTCTTTGTTCCCGGAGCGGTGAATGGTTCCTGAACACATATAATGTCCATTTGTTTTTGCCAGGCAATTTCCAATGCAGCTATGTGACAGGGTGATCGTTTGGCCGTGTTGGTCCAGCAGATTTGAAGTCCTTGTTCGTAGCGATGGGGTGCAGCGTTTCGTTGCGGGTGCTCTCCGCGGTAATTAGATGTAGAGTTTGTTAGCATGACACTCCTTCTTCGCTCATTTCCGTGTCAGCCTGATTGATGGACGAATCTGTGGAACTCGAATCTTGGTGTCTCACACTCTGGGCAGAAATGCGACTGAGGTTCAGGTTTCTGTTGTTGGTTGCGGCGGGTGGGTGCCGCCTGGCGGTCATGGTGCTGTTGGTCGTAGAATTGTGTTGCTTCCATTTGCTCTGTCACGCTTTGGTGCTCGATTCGATGTCTTTGTGGTGTGCTGCGACTCATCTTCGCGTGGCCCATCGTTGACTGAGGGCTCTGTGGTCTGCACAGTGTCGAGGGCAGTTTCAATTCGAGTGGCGGCGGTCAGAGCTTGCTGATATGCTCTATTTCCCGCCCTTCGGATGGCCGCAAGTTCCTTTCTCGAGGGGCGAGTCAATTCTCCATTGCCCCGGACTGGTGTGGCGGCACAGCCGTGGTGAGTAGCCTTGTGCGGTCCATGACAGTTTGCACATCTGGGTCGGCTTTCGCAGTCGTCCCCTGAGTGTCTAGTATGTTTGGTGATTTCAATGCCGCAGTTGTGACATCTGGCAGGGCGAGTGCACTTGGTCAGGTTACAGTACACTTGGCAGCCAGGGTTGTGCTGCTGGATCGTCGCGTGCTTTCGAATCTCTTTGGCGAATTCAGAGGTGCTAAAGAGCTGAAAAGGTCTTACTGGTTGTTGGAAAGAGATGATCCAGGTCATGAAACCATTCTCATTTGGTCTATGGCGTGAGGGTCTACAGCTGGTTGGGCGTTGCAAAGTCTGGGAGTAGACCTCCTGTTCTGCAAGCTGGAGTGTACTATTACAACAATTCATTCACTCTGCAAGAATTAATTTACTACTTCACGCGCGATACAGTATTATGAGTTGAAGTTCTAACGTTTTGATGTTGCGATGTTGATGTTTTGAAATGAGTCTTGGTTTTGACCGAGTTGACTGTAATCGTCACCCGTAGGGCTGGGCTATCGAGGCTGGGCTGGGCTGGCGCTTCAGCTGGGCTGCTGACAGGCTCTGGTCTCAAATGGCAGGCATACAGTAGGCATACAGTTATAGTTAGCCAATTGGTTGATATTGCTGCTCACTAGCACAATCAAACAGTGCACCGAGAGGTTTGTCTTTGCTGGCAATGAAGCTTGAATGTATACATCGTAGACTGAAAGTTTGCACATTATCAATTGGAATGAAACAGAAGCATGTTGAGTGTTTTCTTGATGTCTATCTGAGCTACAATGTTGTGTAAGGGAGCCATTACAATAAGACTAGAGCGAACCTGGCTTAGTGGTGGGTAGGAGGTAATAAAGGCTTCTTTAGAACTATTCTCACCACCGCACCGCAATGAACTTATGTGTCTATGTGCCTTGCACGGCACAAAATCCTGCAGTCTTTGTCTACAGCCTGTCAGACTTTTCTACGGCTGTCTGGAGTGACTGCTAGACTACGCTTCTATTGCGTTGTTGTACATTTCTGTTTCCTTGAACAACAGGATACAAAAGGTTATACAGAGGCTTTTTTCAAAGACTAAATCGGAGCATCGGATGTAAGTTTCTGATATATCAAGGACGAAAGAACCAGGATCATCAAAGAAACTTGCGTATCCACATCGGAAAACTGAAAGACAATTCCTTGTTGGGTCAGAGGATAGTACAATATGTGCCAACAGATCCTGCGTCTCCATGAATGTGCTGACAAGTTGATTCTTATAACATTTCTTAACACAATCTGTGATCTTGTATGTCAGATATGAGAACAGGCAAACACGAAGGAAGCAGAAGGGTGTTGTATAGAGTGAACTACAGAGAGTGATTGTATACACAACCTGAAAGCAAACACGTAACAATACAGCATATGAGACGCAATTCACTGTGTGCCTTGTGAAGTGAGGCGCGAATTCGACATTGTAGTTGGGGCATAGATGCTTTTTTGTAGATTGATGTATTGCGACTGAGGAACTAATATCCCATTCCGGAAATTACCTCGGCATTCCTCTCCACGTCACGTCGCAGCTATACAACTCTCCACCGACCTCTCACGCACCACACCCCTCCTTCACAACTCTAGTACCCAATTCATACTCTAAGCTTCTACTATCCTGCTCTGGGCCCTGCCTACTTAAAATTGTCTAAATCCCGTCCCCCACATCGCGTTATATACGTCATCTGAATTTCCCCACACGCGACCCAGCTTCGACCTACCACGAAGCTTTGGGTATCATACACCAGACACGAGACATAATGATACAGTCAACACGCAACTGGCTAAAGCGTAATCGCACAAACTTTGCCATCGGCGCTGGCGTGCTCGGCACAGCATATCTTGCAGGCCAGTATGCTCTGAGTAAGTTCAGTGAAGCACGGCAGAGGATGAGCGAGGAGCGGATTTCTAAAGAGAACCTGCGCCGGCGCTTCGAGCAAAATCAAGAAGACTGTACATTCACCGTTCTTGCCATTTTGCCCACTGCCACAGAGAAGATCCTCGATGCGATACCTGTCGAGCAGGTGCTTGAGGAGCTACAGAGGCAGAAGGCAGAAAGATTAGCGAGGAGCGTGGGCCCGAGCGAGATTGCGAGTTCGGCGCCCCCTAGTGTGGTCGATACGACGGAAGACGGCACAAGGAGTGAGAGTGTGCAAACGGAGGGCTATGTACATGCCAGTCAGGTGGCATTGGAAGAGGAAGAGAACACCGCATCTGGGGATAGTGGAAGTGTTGGGAAGGAGGAGAAGGAGAAGATCAAGGTGAGCAAGAAAACTAAGGCGCAGCTGTGGAACGAGATGAAAATAAGCTGTTCGTATCCCTCTCCATTTCTCAACAAACATGATAGCTGACAGACGAAGCCATTACCCGCGCTTTCACCCTCATCTACACGATCTCCCTCCTTACACTTCTCACACGCATCCAACTCAACCTCTTGGGCCGCCGCAACTATCTCGCCTCGGTCGTTTCACTTGCTGCGCCTCCCCCCGCAGACTCCACGTCGCGCATTAATCTTGAGAACAATGACGACGACAACTTTGAGCAGGCCTATGGCAACGATTTTGAGACTAACAGACGTTACCTGAGTCTGAGCTGGTGGCTGCTGCACTGTGGCTGTATTGATTTGATCTCAAAAGTGCGGCTGGCCGTGAAAGATGTGTTCGGACTATTGAATCCCCGAGAAGAAATCACAATCGAGAAACTCTCGGAGCTGACTCTCGAAGTACGGAAACGCGTCGAGGGTGCGACGGAAGAAGAGCGCAGGTACGTTCCTCCTCTCCTATCTACCCTCACTCTTGACGCCTAGCTTATTAAACGCAGAACGTGCAAATGGCTTCCCTATCTGTTGCCGCCTCAAGATCAAGAGGACTTCGTCCTTTCTGAATCTGGCATGTCATCTTCATCGTCCTCCCCTTCGCCCACAACGACAGCCTCCCTCCGTCGCCTGATCGACGAAACGAGTGACATCATCGATTCACCTGCCTTCACATCCGTACTCACGCGTATCCTCGACTCAGCCTTTAGCCACCTCGTCGACGTTAAAATCTCACAGCTCAGTTATAAAATCCCGCCTGTCTCGTCCAACAGTGCTCGTGTAACAGAGATCGTGGGTGATGGCGTGAAGGCGAAGGTAGCAAATAGCTTGGCTGTATTTTGCAGGCAGGCGCATACAATCGGTGCGGGTGTGAACAATGAGTACTTGGAAAAGATTGAGAGCGTGGGGGAACTCGAGGCATTTGCGGCGGTCGTGTATAGTAGCAATTTCGAGTTTGAGAGTCCTGCGCTAGCACCAGAGAACAGCACGGGGGTTGCGGCTGTTGACCAGAAGGCGACAGCTGTGGCCGAATTGGAGGAATTGAAGGAGGAGGTGACGAAGGAGGTCGAAGAGGGGTTCGAGAGTGCATGGGATAAGGCAAGTGCCAAGTAAGACGCTTGATGCGGGATAAAGCCTTTTTAAAGGGAGGAGCGAGGCGTGGCTGTGCAAATGATTGATGAATGATACCCGTTGGCAATTGTGAGCTTTTATCTAAGTGCTGTCCGGTCCTCTACCAATCTTTTGCGCCTTTACCCTGTTCTCCTCTATCAATCATATGGGTGCGGTGAGCATCCTGGTGGTACCTGTTGAAGGTTCTGCCATCTACAACCCAGGATGTCTTCCTCTCTTCATAACCGCAGCATCGTTATAATTTTCAAGCCTCCATAATACTCCACCCTTCACCCCTTCCCCTTCCTCTTCCTCGGATGACGGGGCCATGCCCCCTCTCAACAGGCTTTTTTAGCAGTGGAAACCCATTGCTGCCATTCTGCTCCTCAAACTCCTTCCCGTCCTTGAACTTCTTTGCATAATCCTGCGCCCCACCGCCAATAGCCTTCATCTCTTCATTTTCTTTCCCGTCTTCGGTGGCTGCATACTTGCTCACAGTTGCAAGCAGGCCAGCTTCGTTCTGGTTAGCCCTCTCGTCCTGCCACCGCGCATACTCGTCCCACCACCATTTATGAGTTTCTCCATCTTTGCCCAAGTAGCCTGCTGAGCCGTCAGGCTTGATGCGCGCAGCCCAAGGCTTGTCGACAATGTAGTGCAACACGCCAACTTTGTTGTCCACCCAGATGTTGGGATGCCAGTACCGCCAGGTTTTCAATGCATTGGTGCGCCAGCTCAGGCTCTTCCAACGGTCATTAAATGCTTCATTCAGGAAGTCTTGATCTGGGAATTTCATTGCGCGCAGACGCGCGTTACCCAGTTCTTCGAATTTGGCTATTACAAAATCGGATAGTGCTTTCGAAGGACGATATACAAAGGTTCCAGAGTTGAATTGGCCGAATGTCTCGGGCTCACTTGCGACTTCTGGTACTTCTGAGGAGTTCTTCAGATGTGTAAATGCGCAGTTCTCAGGCGTCCAGGACTTCGGAGCCCAGGAATCGTGGTCCAGATTGCATACGCACACATGTGTGGCCATTATCCGCATGCCTTCTCCACCCTCCAAGTAGGCGTCATTTTCCTTGTTGAAGATTAAAGGGGAAGGGTTTGAGAAGATCATCATGTCTGCATCAAGCCAGCACAAGCGTTCAAAACCTAGGTCGTATAGATCGAAGACACGTAACTTTGTCCAAGTATCGATGAATCGCTCAGCGACCATGCCATGCTTTGTACCATCTTCTGGTAGACGCAAGTGTTCAACAGGTCGGACGATGATGTTGGAGTGCTTGGCTTCAGCTTTGAAGGCTGCGATTGAGGCTTCACCAACGGTATCAGGGGTGTAGGTGATAATTAAAGGTGTCTCCGGAGAGTTCTTATGGAGCGTGTATGCGAGAAGGATGGCACCAGCAAGGTAAGAAGGCCGAGTAAGGAGAGTCACATAGGCGTTCTTCCCCGTACTGGGGTTCGTTTTGTTGGTCATAGCGGGTGCTGTTAAGGCCAATGTGGGCTGGAGACAGCTAGAAGGGGATTCTAGAATAATTCTAAGCAATGGAACGGTAACTCATTAAGTAGATAATAAATGCAGGGCAGCAGATATTATTCGCGATCGTTCCTGCACGTCGCGTCGCGACGCGCCACGCGGCACGTCTTACGTCACGACTCCCGCCTGATCACGTCTTCTTCTTACAAAAGCAACTTGGTGAAACTGCAATGGTCTATTTTGGGGCTACCTCAAAGATGATTCGAGGAGACATATTGCAAAATAGATTTTGTATTGAAGGCATGGCTTCCATATGTAGAGGCTTGCAAGTTTAGTACGTTGTTGGTATTGATTGCCTTGACGGTCACTTAGAAAGAGCTTAGTCTAACGCGAGCAGCTTGCATGGTGCTTGTATACAATAAGGTGAAATCCATTGGAGATTTTAAGATAAAGAGAAGGCAAGGACTGGGGCGGAATTGTAAGCAACTTATCTGTTGTGGACTGAGGTATCACAAAGAGCCAATCAAGAGAACCAAAACGAAGCGAAGGGAATATTTAAGATAACACTAAGGATTGGTTCCTAGGAACAGGCGTTTGGTGACAAGCGTCTGGACGTAGGAAGATTTTATTGCGTGATTGTCACTACATCCGGGGGACTTCCATAGGCAAATGCGAGAGAGATACGACTCCAGCCAGTTCTACAGCCTATTCATCGACCAAGCCTTGTTGTGCGCCTAAGCTATTGCAGCAGGATCCAGAAATAATTCCTTATCAGTTTCGTCAGCATCCTCGAAGGGCGTAAGAGACTCAAGAGACGACCTTGACTCATCCCTTTTCATCACAATATGCAACTCCAGAGGAATCCTCGCCTGAGCCCGCAGCTATAAGCTGTATTAGGCTCGGCGGCTGTGACAAGCTGTGCACAAATTGCTTTGTATGTCAGGCAGATCGATGATATGGGTCGGAGAATTACCAAGGTAGTGACGGTCGTATCATTGGGAGCAGGTATACCATTCTCGATGTGTCTGCAAAACTAAGCTATTTGTAGGTTTCAAGGTCACTTCGCTGATAAGATCAAGTAGCTGGGAGGGCTATGTCTTCATTGGCTATTGTTTTTGGGCCTGGTCGTAGAAGTCGAGCTCATCATTGTGGGGGATGATTGGTCGATAAAGAAGTCAAGATAACGATAATGAAGAAAATCGTACAACCCAAAATCCATAATAAATTTACGGGAGGTTTGGCGTGACGAGAATGATATTAACGTGTACGAAATATGAATTATGGACACGTATATACATGCCGAACTTAATTACCGTTTATTATATCTGCGCAGGGATTCGATGAAAAGCCGCTCCTTCTTGAGTACAAGCAAGGCATTTAAGTAATCCAGAAGACAGCAAAATCGTGAGACCATAAGCATCATCGTTAGAACCATGCATCTATTAGCTGTTCTGGCTAATTGTCATTCCTGGTGACTATTTGAAAGCCTTGCATTCGAGCAGAATCATTAAACAGCAAATAGAATCTAATCAATTGCAATGGGAGACCTGCAATACGAAAGCAACTGTATGCATATCTGTTCGGTGATGTCTCTTTCGTTGTTGCCGTCATTAAAACTGTGCAGGACGTAGAGGTGTTGGAATGATAAGAATGTAGAGTAGAATTTCGACTTGCTCGAACCAGGCAACGGATCGCACATACTGCACTGACTCTTCTTACAACTACAATTCAAAACAAGGAAATCAATATGGAAATCTAATCAAGTCGCTGAGGGAACCTGATTGTGATATGCAGGGATATCTCCTTGTAGTAGCCAGAACCTCCATAATGTTTGCTAACGGTGTTCACAGGTAGTGTATTTTCGTTTGCATAATGTTTCCAAGTCGCAATAGCCGCATGCCTTATAGGACCAACTTGCTGTACAGCAGAGAGCTGCTCCTCAGGAGCAATCTGGACTTTCTCTTCGACTGTTCCTCCTGACACCTTATCCTTGCCTGGTCATGCGACTACCAGAAACACGGTATGACAAGAGCGCTCTAAGAAGCGTGGGACTTGCCAGCCGAGTCAACCTTAGCGCGGAGATCGGCAGCAGTGGATCCGGACTCCGAAAAGTAACGCGAGAAGACGGGCTGGATGACGGAGCGGAAAATGATCTGAGCACCACTACATCATATTAGCAACTCAATTATTGATGAATATAAATGGAAAGGCGTACGCAGTCTGGGGAAGAGCCATCCATAGGAGCAGGACGAACTTGAAGGTGTAGTAGAAGGCTATAACGGTCAGTTGTTTCCAAAAATCCAAGATTTACTAATACTCACGGAACCAGTATACGGCGCTCACAGCGCTTTCGAAGACCGTCAAGAAGGCGTAGACAACCCAGTAGGTCAGCCACTGAGACGAGGTTAGAACACTTGGAAAAAGCAACACGCGAGTACTTGTAGATCAGTGAACGTACCTGAGTATCGTCAACCTTGCTGGCGCTGAACAAGGCGCTCAATGAGTAGTAGCCGGGGATGACGAATCCAGCAACATTGACAAGGAATTCGCCAGCGATGTTGAAGAAAATTAGAAAGAAGTAAAGACCAGCGAGACCGAGGACGGCATAGACCTTAGGAACGGAGGTCTGCTTCTCAAAGTTGTTGAGGGCGGGGTACTTAGAAAGCTGGAGCACACCATATTATCAGCCAAGTTGTTCATAATTGAAAGCGCAGTAACAGAAATGTTGCGATGATCATCGAAACACATCTGCACAGCTGCGCTCTGCTTGCATGGTATACATACCTCCTTGTCGAGCTGCGAAAGGTGTGCCTGGGCTCTATCCTGGACAGACATGATGGATGTTGGTTCGAGGGATTTCGTACGAAATTCACAAAGGTGTAGATTTAACGGTTTATGTGCTCGTATGGGTGAAACGGAGTGTGCTGGCGATGTGGCCTTTAGAAGGGGGAAAGGGTGGGGAATGATTATTGTGGGATGAAGGAAGCGCGTGCGTCATCCTAACTCGTTACGTCAGTTGCGATCGGCTTTCACAAGCTTGCAAACAGCTGCCACAACGCACAACAACCGCGCGCCTACAGCAAACAATGAAAATGTGAGCTTAAGAAGTACTCATCACTAGTTATATAGGATCATTAATTGGATTCTTCAAGTGTATACTATTCAATCGAAAACTGAAGTTTGCCGCGATGATGCATAACGTTGGCAATGAGCTAGATCACGTGCGGGCCGTTGCTGGTCTGGACGAAAACGTACATAGTAAACATACGACCCAGCCTCTTCCACAACAAAGCTCGACATCGAGGTTCGCCCTCCCACCCACGACGCCGTCTTGGTCCTGGACATCCTTCTCTTAATATATTCTACTTTACATCCCGTCGCAGTCCGGACTACTTTACTACCGCCGCCGTCGCCCACGTCGACAATCAAATCAATAGATCCAGATATTTGTCTGGACTTGAGATATCCTCACAGTAAACAACTTAGAGGTTTACTGCTACTACAGTGCTCTAAGAAGCTCGTCGCATTTACATAGACACCTTTGCTCTGATCCCACCCCCGTGTCGAGCGCGTTGCTACCCGTTTGTTTTGGTGTAAACACTGAACATCATCTGCTATATCGACTCATACCAAATGGCTACTGACATTCGCCGATCACGGTCCAACACTTCTATGTCGACAAGAAGTAATCGACCACTTTCGCGTGCTTCTACCACGAGTGTGCATTCGTTCGACCAACACGACCTCCAACCGCAATTTTCCCAGTCACAACCGCCCCGGCCCGCACATTTCTCACAACCCCAATACAACACATCGTTCGCCAGCGAGCCTTTGCAACCTGCGCTACTACAAGCAGCCCAACACGTCAGCGCGCAGGACAACTTGATGAACACCTCAATGGAAAGCCTACAACAATTTCTTGGTTACCCAGTCGATGCCAACCAAAATCCCGCTCATACGAACGGCATGTCCTCACAGCCCATGGATGCCCATGTATATCATGCTACCATGCCCCAGCCGCAATCGCAGTCACAATACATGGCGCCTCTTATTGAGGTGGACGACAAGAAGAAAAAAGGGTCAGCATCTGGGAGTGCAACGAACGACAAGGAGTTGCGACAGATGCTACAACAAAACGAAGGCCGCAAACTAAAAGATGTGGCCGCAGAAGTCATTCAGACTGATAGGACTTCGAAAGCAGAAAAGTCGAAACAACTGTTTGCTATGCTCTGGTTAGTTTGCTGTCCGTGTGATACCGCAATTTTTAACACTCCATAGGCTGAAGTCTGTTTGCCGCCTTGCAAAGACATCCGTACCACGCAACCGAGTTTACTCCAAATACGCAGAGCGCTGTGGTACCGATAGAGTCATTCCTTTGAACCCAGCATCATTTGGCAAGCTTGTTCGCGTCATATTCCCAGGCATCCAGACCAGGCGTCTTGGCGTTCGCGGAGAGTCTAAGTACCACTACGTTGATCTTGCTCTTATAAATGATAGCGAAGACGGAGAAGATGCTCGTCGAACAAGCACTGGCCCTACTGCGCACCACAACTCAAAGAGACAACAATCTTCAGGCCCGAAACTCGACTTCAACTCAATACCACGATTGCCTGCAGACAGTGCACAGTTCCCGCCACCAGATACTGGCGTAGAATCTACTACTACACAGTATGCCCCAGCTGGGTCGAAGGGTCTTTTGTTCGCTGATATCTACTCAAACCAGTATCGGCCGGCTAACGCTCGCACGAAGACATCCTACGAATACGAATTGAAGTTTCCCACTGCAGAAGTGCTCGCAGCCTCGGATGTATTAGAGATCGAGCTTCCAGATATCACCTCGTACCTCCCCGCACGTACCGATCCTGACTCAGCAGACAACTTGACTGCTATGTACCGCTCGCATGTTACCTCTCTTGTGGATTCTGTCCGGTATTGCAAGGAGAAACAGTTCTTTCGATTGTTTGGTACTTTCCATGGCACGTTGACGGTGCCTGTACAGAAGCTGTTTGCATCACCAGAGCTTGCACCGTGGATCAGAGAGTGCGATTGGATGATGTACCAGAAGATGATTCGCAACGTTTCACAGCTTACACTACAAGTCGCCCCACCGATCGTTCTCAGATTTCTCGACAATGTCGCAAAGACCCTTCATGCGCATATCAGCAAAGTATTTCAGCCACTGCCCGTTCACGTCCTTGAAGCAAAGCTCGAGCCAGCGACATTGTTTGCTCACTTGTTACGTCAGATGCTGCGAGTGAACTCCACAGCGCATGCGGCTGCTGTCATGCTCACGGCTGAAAATCATCGTACCCAGATGTTTGCTGATTGGTTGTCCCATGTCAATATGAAGCGTATCGTTGCAAATGAGTTGCCAGGCTTCTGCAGTCACGAGGAAGTGTATAACATTTTGATGACAGAGATTCGGCCCATGCTCGGTCCACTGCCGCAGGAGATCCAATTGCCAACTGGAAGCGTTTATCGAGCTACCTATCCCGACCCACCCGCTGATCCCACCGAGTCTGTAATTGACCGTATCGCTGCATTCCTTACACGGCTGCCGTTCCGCTTTCCAAACGCACCTGCTAGAACTATCCTTCATTGCATCAATGCACTTGGGTCTGCTGCTGTGCGAGAGATTACAGTAGAGAATGGTGTCAGCTTTCAAGCCTGGTGGCTGACTAAGGTCTTTGTAGACGAAATGGCTCAGTGGCTCGCCTCATTGGGCGGGTTCCTGGACCATAGTCCACCGAGCTGGAACTCATCATCCTACTCCCCGGTCCTTGAGGACTCAGTGACGACAGCAGGGATAACCAATGGCGGGGGTGGAAGCAATAACGAAAGCAGGTACAGCAGCCTAGATGCTGACTTTGGGCCCGACCAGTCGTTCATGTCGACTACCACTACTGCTGTCCAAGAAAATACCAATGCGAACCACGAAGGTATGCTTCTCAACGTTGCCACGTGTTCGGCCTGATAATTAACTAACACAAGATCATCAGTCCATGCTCGACGACCTGCTCAACAGCAGTACGATCCCATGAGCTTCAGCTTCGAGTATGACATCAACCCATCGCAGCAGGAGACCCATCACGATGATAGCGGTATCGGACTTATCGACGACAGCCTCGAAACCAAGTTTCCATCACACATGCAACAAGGTCTCAAGTCGCACTTCTCGCAGTCGCAGACCTCACAGCTGCCCACAGGCGCAAGCTAGCCACTTCCCATTTTCTTCTTCTGCGCCTTGGCAAACCTGAAGCTTCCCAACCTCTTTCCTGAGATACCATTGCTATTTGCTTTTATGCGCCATGACGTCTCCGAACTTATGATACCACCAAAATTTGTTGGTTTTCTGGATATGTCCTGTTGATTTACCTAATTTTGTACATGCGATCTGGCTCGCACGGCGTTCTTTATGCTCATTCTTACACACTGTTGCATCTCCTCACGGCGCCTTGGATTCGCCACGGATCGTGTTATGTTCGGTATGGGCCTCATTTTCTGCCAGTCGGCATTTTTGACCACTGATATCGTTCACTTCTTGTTTATACATTCGGAGACTGTATTGGCAGCACTACGCAGTTGTTCCCCGTAGTCTCGGCTTCCATCCTCGAAAAACAAGTGTCACTTATAACAAGAATTGAGATGATGATCTTCACTGCGACGGGTGCTTCATGACAGTCACAAATTCCATGCTCGGAATAAAATGCGCATTAATGGCCACCGGCAGCTTTTTCCCATGTCAATGATCAATCTCTTTAACCCCGATGGCATATATGAGCAGGTTGATAAGTGCGTACTTTATTCCGATTTTCAACTCCGAACAACCTCACTTGATAAGAACACTTGCAAATGGAGGTATAAATACAACAGTCATGACTACATCAAAGTACTACGAGAAACAGTGCCTTGCAATTTCATATCTCTTCGTTTGCAAATTCGCAGCCTACAACCTACAATGTCTCTTTCAACTCGTGGCAAGGCCAATGCAGATCAATGTTCTATCCCCTGGCGCTTTGCCCTTTCTCACACGTACGATCCTAACACTAGCCCCTCGGGCCTGATATCCTTCGCTACAGCAGAAAATTGGCTTGTTCAGTCCGAACTGCATGCCTTTGCGTCCAACGTGCCAATTTCTAGCGAGGCATATCGTTATGCATTTAGCACGGCTGGCGGCCCTCGACTTCCTTCTGCCTTCGCTGTACATATGAATAGGTGCTTCGATCCGTATTGGGAGGTAAAAGGAGAAGATATTAGGGCGAGCGCTGCAGCGACAAGTATGCATGATATTTTGGCGTACTCGCTGTGTGCGAAGGGCGAGGGTATCTTGATAAGTAGGCCTTATTACGGGCGGTTCGAACTAGACTTCGGAAACAAGGCGAGTGTGAAACTGGTAGCCGCTGATACGGACCACGAAGACTGTTTTGACGAAGGCGTGGTGGAAGTGTTTGAGAGGACGCTACGAAAGAGTGAAATAGGTGGAGTGAAGATCAGAGCTGTCTTAGTGATCAATCCGCACAACCCACTTGGTCAGTGAATAAATGTACATCAACCTGAAAAGATAAGCTGATAAATATAGGGAGATGTTATCCACGAAAAACATTGATCGCACTTATGCGCTTCTGCCAGGCGAACGATCTGCATTTTGTTTCAGACGAGGTATATGCATTAAGTGTATTTAACAACCCAGATTGTCCGATTGAGGCACCGTTTACATCTGTGCTCTCTATCGACCCTAAAGATATCATCGATTCAGACCGCATCCACGTAATTTACAGCATGTCCAAAGACTTTGGGGCCGCGGGACTGAAGACTGGGTGCCTAGTTACTCGAAACTGCGAGCTGAAGAAAGCTATTACAGCAGTCCAGAGGTTCAGTGGTGTCAGTGGACCGAGCGTAGCTATTGCAACTGCCATACTGGAAGATCGGGCCTGGTGCGAGAATTTTATCACAATGTCACGACAGAGGCTGGCGAATGCGTATATGTACGTGACGAGTAGGCTACGAAAGATCGGGATTAAGTTCATGGAGGGTGGTACTGCGGGTTTCTTCGTTTGGATAGATTTAAGTCCGTGGTTGCCGCCCAACGATGGGGTTGGTGACGACACGAAGAGACAGCAGATGCTTGCACAGAAATTTGTGGTTAACGGAGTCTTCCTGCACCCAGGAGAAGAACACGGGAGGGTTGGTTGGTTTAGAATGGTGTTCTCAATGGAGAGAAGTGTTGTAGATGAGGGTTTGAAGAGACTCGAGAGAACTATTGCCACGACCAGGTGGTGAAGACAGCAGTTTCAAACACTAAAGTACAGCTGTGGTGTGCGATCTAGTAACTGGGTGATGCTGGAAGGAATAATCATCCAATTACACATGACTGTTTCACAAGTAGAATCCAATCTAGCGTTATGAGTGCTTATAATGGTAACAAGTGGCCTCCAGTGCTCGAACGATTTTTTATATTATCGTTCAATTTCACAACTCCTGTCCAAAGGAGTATGGTGGATCGAGACGGTCTGCCAGTCGAGCAATCTGGTGTCTGTGTTATGAATTGCCGCCCAATCCGCATCTCGGCGGTGCGTTCAAGTACTTTGAAGATCACACGGAAGTCGTACGGTGCCTGCCCCAAAAATCAAGAACCAGTGGGGAATGAGCAACTTCAAGGAATGTTTTGTTCGCGACAAGAGCCTGAAGAGGGACCAAGACAGCTCAATGATATAGGAATCGGTGGTGGCTAAAGGAAATATGGTATACTGATAACCCCAGCGACTATGAGTCAAGTCGCGTTCTGCGGTATGTCAGTTGATGGCTTCAGAGTGTACACCAATAATGTTGATGTGTCTACCATACAGCTTACCGCAAACGTGATCTCAATAGTAACATTTCAGAACCGCCAATCCACATGAGAATTTCTAGGTAGTTGCAGAGATATTCCTGGATTAGTTTCACTGCGAACTACCGCTGTCTCTCCCACTCATCATCCCATCTGCTTTTCGCTGATCCCATCATTCTCGGAGCTCTAAGCACCTTCATCCCACTACTCATACCATACACAAGGCTTCGCATATCCATAGCGTCATCCAGGTCCCTCGATACATAACTCAACGTTTCCTCCCATCTCTTCAAACTATTCGGGCTCTCTAGATACTGTAGTCCAGCCATACCCACTTTCACAGTTACGTTACCCTTCATCGCCATTGTGCGCCAATAGAATACCTCCATGAATTGCTCGAGCATATGCAGGTTCCGATCGAGAAGTGAAATCTCGACGGGGAGTGCATGGCGGGAAGAGAGGTTCTGTTGGACAAGGTCGATAATGCGGGCGAGAGCTGGGTATTGAGGGTTTTGTACGTCGTTATCAGTTACTAGATTGGTTTCTAGCAACCATTCTTGGATGTTCTCGTTATGCCTGAGATTGGTGCTCCCGGAGGTTGTTGTCCACTTAAGAATGATCTCGAGGAATCCATCGGCTTGTGATAAGACGTCGAGAAAGTCCGCACCGCATATAATCTTCAGTGAATTAACTACTGGAAACTTTCTTCTTCTGGAGACTATAGGCAGAGCTTCGTCATGGATAACTCGACATGTAAGAAGGATTGTTGGAGAGGGGGCCTGTACGACAAGAACGACGGGTTGGTCTGAATCGGCATCTCCATGCACAGCATTAAAGTCTCTATGAAGAGGTTGTTTCTTCGCAAAGAAGGACCAATCGGGTCTCCATATTCTCAAGTGCTCATTCACGCAAGGGATGCGATCGTACACCATCAAACGGAGTTCTTTTGGGAGATCAAGGAACCGAAATGCTTCATGTTTCGACATCATTCAGATAATGTGAAGTTGTCGGGATCTGATTGAGTAGCTGCTGTTGCAAATGAGGGGGTCTTTATCTTACCCACCTTACTATAGTCAGGTGATGGGAGCACTGAAGCGACGACCCGAGCTGGTAAGCGGGCAGGACTGACTAAGCGCTTCTCCAATGCCCCTGCACGGCTTCGTTCCCGCGAAGCATGTGACATGCATCACCAATGGGAACTTATGCAACGACCATGAAGCTGCCAAGGGCGCGTATGTACAGTCGATTGATTGCGCCTCAAATGCTGACTTACCCAAAGTTCCTGAAAGAGGTGGATGACCTAGACAAACGATCTGGATGATCTTCAACTCATCGATTTGTCTGCACAAGCCACATTGATGCAACCAATACTGAAGACATCACAAGAAATATGCGACAACGTCATTCAATCCAGTAATCTTCTCGCGATGGTGGGAGTATACTCGGTGACTTCAGCTTGCTTTGTAGTCGGCGCAGTTTCTCCGCATCTCATTAGCTCCGCGGCACAGCTCGATGCCTTTGTGCTCTGTGAAGAAAATTCCTGTAACTGTGGCAAGATTTAGCAGATAGCTTCTTGGTCAAAAGATCCCTCAGTTAGGACCTTGCAGTATAGAACAGGAACGGCGAAAAAAGGGCTGTGGTGACGAATGGTCAACTTGACGACACTACCACGCCCTCAAACGTTGGTATAAAACAACAGAGCAGGAGGTGTTCTACATAGTTGAGTATTCACGTGGGTCACAATTAGATCCAGAGCCTCCAGGAATTCAGGACGCTCCAAAAGGTTTACCTCGAACTGAAAGCACTTCTGTCTTTGCAAACTTGGCTCTACTCAAAGATTATTTTCTAGAAACACGCCAAAACCCCTGCAAACCCAAATGCTTGAGTTCATATAGTCTACCTCCCACATCTCAGTTTTCATATAAAGTCCATCTGAGATCCCAGGTTGCACATTGCATAAACGAGCCATGAGTCAAGCTGCTCCGGAACCCTGTCACCTGTTGGCCTTTGTTTGCTTCGTGTCTGCTTCTTACCAACCAATGACACACTCCTGACCTTATCACAGACGCTGCAAATATCCCTGGTCCTTTCCAAGAGAGCAAATCATACCCAAGTACTCCAAGGAGGAAAACCGTCTAAGGGTAATTGAACGTCTGTAATGAGCGACGAAAGCCCCTTTGTATAGACATTTTGCCTTTTCAGTTTGCCATCAAAACCCATACTCGCCGTCTAGGAGTTTACGACAACCATAATTGTATGTTGAGACATCTTCAACAATAGCCGATGACGATTCATGACCAGGACCACCTCAATATTACAGAAATCCGTATAGGAAAGACCATACTAGCCATTGTGCATAAACCCGCAACCTTCGTGTGCATATTCAAACTGACTCAACTCGCAGCGATGAGTGTTGTTCGAAAGATGATGCAGGATTGTGTGCCACACCCATCATACTCACGCACCTAAAACACCATGCATGTGCGTGCAAGGAAACCATGTAGCGATTGGGAGAGATGTACAAATTCTACCGAGTTTAGCACTCTGCTCGAAACAGCATCTGAACCAATTTATGGAACTGTAACTCCTCCTTGGCCAAATGTAACGCTATCATTTCGTTTGCACAAATACCCAGACGCTCATGGCAGAGGGCCACTCGGCTTCTGCGCGACAATCGGAATGCTACAGCTAAGCAGACAGTCAAGTCGCACATCCCCGGCCGCAACCTCCCAACATTTGAACTTGCTATCTTCTGTTGTCCGGCTGTTCTTTCGGGAACTCACTGGCTCATGTGCGGTAAAGCGACTACTATTATCCGTAAAACACTGCAAGGGCATGCAAGATGCCAAGCATCAAACCGGGTTTCCGGTCTTATTAGCACATACTCCGGATTGATCGCGCTTTCAGACTTCAAATACTCGTGCGTATACTTTTGCTGAGACGTGGGTTGAGTCTAACTCGGTTCATTGTTCAGTACACTCTAGGTCTTCTCTCATTGTAGATGCGTGGCCCAACATACGGTAAGCGAAGCATTCTTACCTCCAGTCACATCAGGTTGGAGCCCATTACAAATTGAGACGGATGGCTCGCAGATGTAGTTATCTTTGGGCCGGTAGAAATTGGAGGGGATGGGAGCAAATAATCACTGACCGGAAAGACAGGGCTGCAAACTCGTTGACTGGAAGAGGAAAAAGATAGCAAATCCCAATTTATTTCCTCGTAAACCGGTTATCATGGAGGTGATCGAATTTCTCATTCACGGAGATCATTCGATATAAATGCATCTATCCACCCATTGAGCTCCTTGTTGATCCGGTAATGTGATCCGTACAGGGCCCAAGGGTAACAGTATTAGCCCATCTGCTGCTTTGATCGACCACGAACACGAATCACAGCATTAATCCTACCTTTCCCGATTACTGTTGTGCCATCTTCTACTCCAAACAATACAAGGTGCCACAATTCCCTTTTTCCCTTTGCACCTCTTTTCCTCGTCGAGGTGCAGTCTCATTATTTCGTCTCAGCAGCAGGAACGTTCCGGAACAGAATGCATCAACAGATAAATTTTGTTCTCCTTCCGCCCGGCGCATGCCCTCGGCACCTCACTGGGAACAAGGAGATGAAGGGGCATACTGATCCCACCCTATGGAATTACAAGATAAGGTGGTACATGTGCGAGACAGATGTATTTGAGGTGTCTAGAGTATCGTGGAAAGGGCTTCTGGCACCCAAGAGTACACATGCGGGAGGAGAGGGATGAAAGGGCCAGGGTTCAGTGACCCTCGTGCCGTGCGACTGTGGACTTGAAACTCGGGAAGTGTATGCAAGTCTCCAGTTCAGACATGCCTGTGTCGTTCAGATACTGCAGGTCAGCATATACGCAAATATCATGGACCCAACAGGCTGGGGAAGGAGGACTGCATGGCGTTCTGAAGTGGGCAACGAAGGACCCGAAGGGAACGTTGGTGGTGAGACATGGGCTTTGTACGAGACTGCGTAACATGGGCCATTTTTCCAATTTGCAAGCGACGGAGGCGGAGAAGCGCATCGACAAGGCGGTATCGCCAATTCCTGTGAGCCGCAGTAGGGAGTTATAGGATACCAACGGAGAGGTTGGTGTGATTATGCAAGAGATACAGTCTGCTTCATATTTATCCGTCGGTGAACGTTAGCGAGTATGGAAGAAGCTGCTGTGTAACAGTGATATTTGAAAATGATTCGTAACGCACGTCCATCCATGTGGCTGTGAACTGATCACGTTTTGTAAATGCGGGTGCCTGCATGCGTGTATGCAATGTTCTCGCTGAGATCAAGGAAAGAAATGGGCATGATAATCGAGACACAACACGTGACTGTACAACTTCTCGGTATGTGAGACAGCAATTGTCGTCTGGAAGTTTTCAATGCAATACCTCGAAGTTCATCGTCTACGATGGAATTGGAAAGGATGCGGCATACGTACATTCACAAATAATAAAGAGATTGGCCAGCATTGATGGTCGCGTAGCTGCGTTCGCTACAGTAGCCTTGGCACGGCCCTCTCAGCAGCTTTTCCAAGTTACATCAACGCCGTCACTGTAGTGCTTACCACCCGTGCCTGATCCCGCACTCAGCTCGCCCTCCACTCGGATCCTCCGGTATAATTCGTGGGAGGTGTATTGCGGTTCGTAGACTAGAGTTTGGTTTGGCGACAGTGAAATGTAAGAAGAAACCCCCACTCGAATCCTTCGAGATCTACGTCTTTCTTGCACAACGTCATCCATCAAATCACAGCATTGCGTGACTCAAGCATCCATGTATCCCGATGCTACTTTGCGTCTTCGCTTTCGTACATGCGACCAGCCTTAGCTGTGTGTTATTGACTGACTCGTTGACATCCCCTTTTCACAAACCCTTGTCATTTCAATCGAAAGTGGCCCAACACAATGGTAAGTTAGGCCCGGAAGATTGACAGCCGACCGAGCGATCCGGGAGAGCTGAGCTGAAACTCAACAGGCAACTTCTGTATATTATTGGTGGCTCGTGCCGACAATATATGTCATGCAAGATCTTCTATGGGTGACGGTCTTTGCGCAGGCAGAGAGCGCGATGTAGTATGCGAGACAGCTGAGACGAAGAAAGCTGGAGACAATAGAACGAGCAAATGAGGGAGGCTTGTTAGACACGTGCTCGTATCCCAAACGTTGCAACATGTGGAGACAGAAAGGAAAAGGAGGGATGAAGTTGGGAGTAGCTTGAAACTTTGTTAGGGACGCTACAGGTGACAGCCGCCGAACCAGGATAGAAGTTTGTCTGTGCGATAAGGTCCTCCCTCCATCCCTGCGAAGTCCCCACGACCACTCCACGCGCATGACATCGTCTTCGCTCGCATTCTGCCGCAGAGCCATCTTGGATATTCTGTGTAACTCCTTGTTGCAACGGCCTAGAAATCTCTGATTATTGATGTTTACATGTCATACTAATAACGTATCTTGCCTTTCGCAGGGACAAGACATCGATCGACAGTTGGTGCCCCTCGATCATATTCATTGCTTCACGTTTCAAGAGGCCAATTCGTGCTCAGCATTTGCCTCAAAAGAAGTGAGGCTATTTGCCATCGATCCTTCGATCCTTCGTTTCGAAATCTGATTCCGGCCCCAAAACCCAACACTTGACCTTCCAACTCGTTCGCAACACCTCGACGTCACTGCGCCCATGTGTCGCCTTGGGAGCTAGGGGTACCCTGTAGATATCTGCGAACCAGACTTTCGGGTCCATGCAATTAATTTTCTGATTGGTTGCCTGCATTTTCTCGAGAGTCCCGATCTGGCGACCCGCATGTTCGGGGAGCTCTAGCCGCAGGGTCATGCCGGCAACGCGGGATGGACAGCGTGCTGGGTCAACCAATGGCCTTTACTACCTCGGACAATGTAACTGTCGTTCTGTTGGGCATTTATTTGGTAGTGTAAGCATCAAGGAGCCTGCAACCGGTCTTCGATGTCTTCATATGAAACGTGACAAGGGTATCTTCATATACCGACTGAGCGGATTGTGCAAGGTGTGGTACGGAAGGTGGAAGCAATTCCCACCGCTTGGTCCTATGCTTGTGCAAGGCTCCGTAGCGCTGGACTACCCACTTCAGTCTAGAGGAATGAATGAAATCAATCCTCGAGAAGGCTGGGTCAGCAAGCCTGCATGGCTTTCTGTATCCTCCACGTGCTGTGTCAGCGATCGAATCGTACAAAGATGCAGATACGCGCAATCGCATGGTCGATTGTGCAATGCTCCACAATCTCGAGACTTTGGTACGGCAACACGAGGCTTTAGTTGAAGATGTGCAAAAGGAGTGGGTGACAGTAAATGCCTAAAGATCGAAGCTCGCGCGCCCCGCGCACATTTGGCACAGGTCACGAGCTACGGGTAGAAGCGGTGAGTGTAGTTGCGCTCTATTAGCAAGGCTACCCCATGCATACCTTGTGTGACGTACCAACACCTACCAATAAGCTCGATTGCTGGGCAAAGTATTGATCATCGAAGCGTGCAAATTCTGAAGTAATTTGGTACTCTGTGTTAGCAGGATGATATTAGTAAATACTTGGACGTGATAAGGTAGACATGTTGCCAGTCGTGATACATGAAATTTTCTTTGGAATAAACATGCACGGGGTATCTGTGGAAAACGTAATTACATAAGAGTGAGCGTACATGAACGACATCAGCGATGTCTTCAGAAGGTCTAAATACCAAACCAAGAACGAAAAATCAAAGGCAATGCTCCCATCGCTGCGCTGAGTGGGTATCGTGATGTCCAATATATCTGTGAGACACATCCTCTATGACTTCAGCAATGTCATACTTTTAGAACTCCTTGTACTCCAGCCGTGAGCTTGCGCTCCTATGCGATCGTGGCGTATGACGCCATAACATATTCGTGGTTCGAAGATTAATCAGTACATGCTTCGCTCTGGAAAGACCATGTCTCCCTGCGAGGAATAGACGGTGTGCATGGGGGCACTGTAATCATAGCTGCTATCGGATCCAGGATGGGTACCATATGTGGCGTCTGACGACAGCGACGAACCGCGGCTGCTGCGGTCACTGTTGCGCTGGACAAATCCAGGGTATCGTCCGTCCATCGACGCCATATGCAAGGGAGCATATGTTGATTGCAGACTGCTAGAGGTGGGTACGGCAGTTATTCTTCTGTCTTTTCCACGACCTTTGATGCCTTTGTTCGAGTTTTTGTACAATGACGCGAAGTACTCCCAAAGTTGCTTGTCTTCCTGTGAGACCCAGTCACCTGGGCTGATGTTGCCAAACTTTTGTGTGAGGTATCTTAGTGTTGCGGCATGGAACTTGTTCTGGTGTGACTGCTGCTTATTAGCAATACTCCTAATCAAGATCCAAGTCGTAACTGACCTTCAGGTTGCCCAGCTGCGTGAACTGCTTCCCACAATCATCAAGCTTGCAGGTGAAAGGTTTGACTTGCTGGTGAACCGTTTTGTGAGCACGTACGTTGCCACGCTGCGCAAAAGTCTTGCCACAAATATCGCAACTGTAAGGACGCTCGCCTGTGTGTCGCCTTTCGTGCGTCTAGAAGCGTCAGAGAGTGCACTAGATAGTGTAGGATGATACTCACCTTGAGGTTACCGAGCTGTGAGAAGCGTTGACCGCAAGATGGCGCCGTGCACACCTGGAGTAATGTTAGGAAGTGTGGAATAGCTGCCAGACCAGAAGACTTACAAATGGTTTAGCACCGGTGTGTGCACGGACGTGGATCTCCAGGTGTGTCTTCTGGTAGAAGCTCTTATTGCAGCCTGGCATGTTGCATTGATACCTCTTTCTGGGCTTCTGGCCCGGTTTGTTCTCATCGTCCTTGGGTCAGAGTTAGCAGTGGCACCTATTGAGTTTGATGGCGACTCGCCATACCTTACCAGCCTGTTGTGGCTGTGGGTTGTCTGACTGCTTAGCCTGGATCGCTTTCATTAAAGTGTCAACGTCGGTAGCAAAGTTAACGCTGCCTTCTACTGGGTCGGGGCGAGAATATTCTACATCTGTGCCGTATGTAGAAGAATGATATGACGGAGTAGATTGGAGAGGCGAAGCCGTTGCGGATTTAGTTAGGTGCCTGTCGGCAGGAAAAGAGCTGTGTGTTCCTTGGGTATCAGGCATCTGCTGAGTGAGGCTAGATCGAGTGTAGGAGATGTTCTGAGGAATATTGGCCACGTAGCCTACGGGATATGTCTGCTGCATGTTGTATGGGTTGGCGGGAGTCGGATCGAAAGCGAAAGCTCCTGGCTGGTAGGGGACCGATGAAGTCACGCCGTTTGTCGAGAAAAGAGGCATGCTCATCTCCACACTAGATGTTGTTTGATGATAAGCTCTCGACTCTGATTCATTCGTGACAGTGCGTGGTGCATCGTAAGGGGACATCAAGTCGGTGAGGTTCATGCTCGGCATGTCAAAAGCTGGCTGGCTGCGTCGCTGCCAGAGGTCGACGTGGTGAGAGGCAACCATGGTGGTCATGGCTGGCCAGACTTCAGTGTCACTAAGTAGTCGGTAGGAGAGTAGCAGAACGCCTGCCTTGTACGCAAGCTGAGGTGGAAGGTTTTTAAAGGTAGACACCAACAACAATCAGGACTCAAAGCCAGCTGAGATGAAGCTCTTGTGTGAGTCTGAGAGGCGAAACGTTGAGTGGGCTAGGTTGCGTGGATGGTACCTGTCCTGGAGTGCAGATGTACTTCGCCGATACCGTCTAGGGTTGAGTGAGACGTTGAGGGTTTACATATGGGCGGCCAATTCGCTTGCTACTCAGAGTATTCCGCAAATGTGCAAGGGTCACGACTGTTGTGGAGCAGACGAAAGTACCTGGAGGAGCAAGCTCGAAGATCGAGACCAATACTCATGCAGCAGATTGTACAGGGTACGTCGCTCTTGCATGCAGCCAAGTACTGTGGGCGAAGGCCAGAGATGCTGCTCGGCTTAGGTGTTTTAGTGAGAGCCGACCAGGGCTTGTGCGAACAGGGGAGGGGCATGCCATCTGCATAGTAGTGAATGGGGGCAGCGAGGGACTGTGCGGCAGATCAGGGATGCAATCTGAAGGCGCCCACACATGTCCAGGGTCGCGACGGGACCGAGATGCCACACCACGACCGTGATTGAGTGAACAGTGGCTGATCTCATGTGCTGAAAGATGTGGGGTCTTTGATTGAGGCAGACGCCCCAGCCGCACTTCATTGGACATAATGACAGTAGTGGTTAGAATTTGTCTCCTCGTGCCTATCAAAAGAGCTGCTTTGAGTGTTTTCGGATATTGGCGAATAAGACACGATTCGTTTGCGTAGACATGGAGGCCGGGTTGGTCCGTCTTGAGCATTCCAAGATAGATTGCCGGCCTGCGTGCAAGATGCAAGATCCGCAGGGCCCGGCACCATCTGCGTTCAGGCATGAAGATCAGCCTAGTACGCGCGAAGGATCCTGGTGTGGATCCCATGATGCTGGCCCTTGGCTGGACTGCATACCGCCACGCGTTCTCTTTCTCACTTCCATAGCACAATTCATGCTCCTTCAGACCCAACATACTTTCGTGCGAGAGCACACTCTGGCGTAGCCATGATGGTGGCTGCTGCCGATAGCAGCCATTTTCCGGATTCCCAGTGGACCACAAATAAGGCTCCGCGCCTATCTTCCCCTGATTAAGACAAGCCCTATGGCTGCCACTGATCGTACGGATAGATGGTGAGCCTCACTCGGGGCTACGCCTTAGGTGATGACTCTATTGAGGTAGCTGCCGCACTGACAGCTGCTTTGGAAGAACTCCTGAGGCGGCTAGGTCGTATGGACACCCTGGGCTGTCAGCCAGGGAAGTGCAACAGTCCATTTGAGTTTTCGGCTGGGGAGTGATTTCAGTCAGCCGTTATACAGCAACCATACAGCGACCGGCCTTTTTAGCAAGGTGGATATAGAACTGCCTCATATGTCGTAGGACTATTCAGCAGCGCTTCATTCATCAGCGTGACTGACATGTACGATGCTGCCTTAGATGACGGAGAAAGGCGACCGGCAAGAAATGGCGTCCATCCCACTGGAACGGGAGTATCTGTGCAGCGGGAGAGAAACTTGCTAATGGCATTACTTGTTCCTACCTATGGCACTAGCCAAGCGAATCCGCGCCTTCCCCGCCTACCCTGTCGTATCGCAGCTGCATCAAACATCACAAACGCAACCCTCCGCTTTTCATTGCTTCTAAATTCCACCCCCTGGACCTCTTTGCAACCGTATTCAGCAGAACATGCATAGAATTGCGCTGTCTTTTCCGACCCTGGCTGACGCCCAGCTCGCTTTCACTGGCAACCAGACACCACGCTCGCCGCCGCTGCCGTGGCCAATGACTTCATTACCTCGTCTCTCCCGTCGGCGACGTCTCTGTAGCGCCATGGTACACGGCATCAACTCCCCACACGCTTCCTTGTCTGCCATCTATGATGTGTGCAGCCGTTCAGCTATCGAAGACGTCCCGGTGTTACGGGCAGCATCAGCCTTGACCTGGTGGCTGATACCATAGCCACAGGGCCGCAGTAGTCCGAGCTCGTTATGGTTCGCTATGTAAAATGAACGTTGCCACTCGCTTATGCCCATATCTTACGATTATCCATAACAGCAGCTTCGATAGAAATTATCGTACCGGTGTTCTTCTTACAGAGACGAGTATATGGTTTGTTGGCCAACACAATGCCTGTTTCAGCTCACTGATTGCCCTGGTTGACAAAGAACTGGGTAACACAAAAACCACAGCGCGTGAACGCGATCGTTGGGAGAGATTGGTTGCGAAATAATCACATACTGGCCGAGAAGCGAGATCTCGTACGACGCTTACATCTTCAGATCCAAACTCCTGGAATTCGACACCATCTTGGCACTATTGTCAGAAGGAGCTAGATGGATGGCGGCGGTCAGCATCAGACGACGGCCAGTACAGGGGTTTTCCCTATACTGTACCACAGCAAGCATAGGTTAGGATACCAGTGCTCACAGCTTTCGAATACGACCAGACACACACCACCATCTCCCACCCCAGGCTGATTTAAAACTCACAGTTGAAATTAAGGATTGGCTTTCGGAAAACCCCATGTCAAAAATTACTGGATCGAAACGTCTACAATGGTTCGAGACTGCTAGAATTTCAAAGCTTTCGAAAGTGTCACCCGACTAACTACAAGATCAACCCTCCGGCATCAGAACTTGCCTCTTGGTTTGGATGTAGCCATTTACTCTTCATCTGTCCAATCAAGATACCGCCATAAGACTCCACTGGTGTTACAGGTCTGGTCTGCAGCTCCTGGCGTTTGAGGGTAGTCGCTCTACATTACACCAATTCCAATTGCGCATACATGCACCAAATACTTAGTGCTAAGCTGTTATGACCACAGGTTTGTATGATCATCTCGTACACAACAGTTGTGTCTGAGAGCGTTATCATATGTCATTGGACTCATCGCTGCAAGGTCTAACATGTTTAGAAGACTAAGCAGCAGGTCTTTCAGCGTTTTGAGTGCGAATTTCCTCAGGTCAGTGTACTGAACGTGACCGGCAATGCAAACGTTCAAGGGCCCTAGAGCTGCTCAGTGATCAGCAATAACCACTTCTGATCTTCCAAAGATTGTTAAGTATTTTCACAGCATTCGAAAAGACTGTCAGTTGGTACGAATAGACTTTTGACAGCCCGAACCACGGTTCTTGGCGAACAGTCTTCACCATGCCCAACATCGGGGCCCACCGTTCTCGAAATGCGGGTCCACTCATGCGCTGTTGTCATCCTGGTTCTCTACAATATACAGTTTTCCCACCATCATCCTGTAGTTGCAGAATAACTGCAATGCCAGCTCGAGTTCTCGTGCTTTCTATCGCCATTTAATCCTGCGGTCTGACGCATTTCATGTTTCTCTCTTCCAAGCCGGGGCTTGGAAAAGATCTGATACGCCTTTGCCGAACAGTATCGCCTTCGATGCCTTGCGCGTGTAGGGCTGCCCATCTGCCCGATAAGCGAACGGAAAGCGCTTCGCGAACCCGAAACAACGCCAATGCATGTTGCTGTAAACGTTCATCTCTGTTGCTAGTTCGATTTCGAGACCTCGCAAGTACGAGGTCGAGTTGCAATACGATAGCCAAAACATCTCATTGCAGCTTGCTCAAAATGCGGCCGATTCAACCACTTGATCTAACGTCATCTGTACTGAGAGTCGAAGTGAAATCCTAGATGACCTCGGTACAGCGGATGTGACATGGATCATGAGGTGTGGCGTGAAAACGTGGAGCGGAAATTCTGATAATATCATGCCATGTGGCCTAGCCACACATCTTCATCCGAGCACTTTTCGATTGGCTTATACATATCAGGAATCACTTCCATACGAAACCGATTCCGCGTAAGACGGGTGCAATTGCAAGGGCTGCTGCAAGATCATGCAGGCCCCTGCTACAAGTCTTGCTGAACCCAATAGTGAACTCTTTGTCCTTGACATGACTCGAGCACTGCCTGCACAGGTAGATGACCTTACATGGTCTGCAAATATTAAGAAAGTGAGCACTACTATGGGAGACTCCCCTGCTCATTCAAAGGCAAGTTGGAAAACTGTTGGCGACTGGAGACTAATCGGCTGCTGCAATCCATCAAAGCTGGTATCACTAACAAAATCGACCTCAGGTTACTTGATCTGGATGGACAGGTGGATTCTTGCGCGTGCACGATATCGTGCTACCCCATCCTTCCTGCCGACCACAGCGAGATCTCACGCGACATGGATGATACGAACCTGAATCTGTCCTCTCCGCACGGGGCATCGGCTAGGTAATAATCGCAGTTTCGAAACATCAGCTGCAGCTCGACCAAAGGGAACATCCGTGAGATTCTGATTGATCGGTTCGATGGCTGTGCTGCAAGATGCTGCAGGACACTGCACTACCGCGTTCAGATCGATACATTTTCACCGATCTCATCCCCAAACCTAACTGGCACGATTCGATCTTAGATGAATATCTGATCTTGAAATTTGCTTGTATGCTGATCGCATTTATAGTGACAGAGGCGATTTATGCATCTGCTGCTTAGTAGGTAGTATCTATCTTGCTCTCAGACTTGCCGGTACAGTGGCTGATAGACTACAGTCTGTTCAGTCTATTTTATAGTATAGATTACAACAGTGTTGCGTAAAGGAAATCGTCAGACTTTGTGTGAACACCCATTGTACACATCCAGACGAACGCCGTTAACATCATACATGATGCCTCTGATCAGGGATATTTCCGGGATCCTATCGATAGCACCATGTCGCTTTCAACAGACGTTGTCATTCGCGCTGTCACCAATGCTGTCCCCAACGTTCGCGGCACGTACCGCCTCACCTATCCATTCCGTTGCCAAGTATGCGAAAGTTTTGCATCACTGCGTCACACGCAATGCCCCCAGCGATTCAAACAAGATCTGAGCCAGTCTCCCCATTTAAATCCTTACGATCCTGCACCCTTGCCGGCCCCCACTCTCCTTTGAGTTCGCCGACCTGAATATGCAGCTCGCCAAATTTGGTTGTGTAATGTTCAGATCAGGTTGTGCTCGCCTGCACGTCTCAGTCCCACTAGTACAAAAAGGGCAAATCACGCATGGCGCTCTACGAATGCACGATGCTGCACGATGCTGCAACAGATGCAGGTTGCGGCAGGTTTGACCCTGGACCCACGGATCTTGTTGTGCAACAAAAATGTGACCTGTAATCTCTGTACGCGCGGAGGTGGGTAGAAGAGCATGGAAGTACTAAGGAGTGCTGCCGAGTCAGGTGAGATGTGATGAAATGTGTGATCCCGGACGGCCGAGGCTTTTCAGTGTGAAGGTATGCGCGATGGATGTTAAGGATTGGGAGATTGGAGTTTCTCCGAGTATAGAAATTTAAGTAGCTTGAAGGAGCAAGACGAACGTGCTGGAAACATGAGCATTGTTGAAAAGATACCTACGCCTTTCAACACTGAGACAGAATGTACTGTGACTTTTTGTTTTAACAAGCATTATTGCTGTTTTGATATGTCGTCAGAGTACCCACACAGTCAGCCAGCATTTGGCAATGGCCTTAAAATTCCCTAGTCGCCTATCGTTGCTTCACCAGGTGTAATTCTACGACTCGAATGCCTTGATCCTTGGCACCGCTGATGCAATACTTCGAAAAGATATGAAATTCAGGTTGTATTCTTGTTGAAGGCTGTCGTATACAGCAGAGCAAAAGGGTGGTGATGCTCCAAGTGTAGCATCTGGCTTCTGCGGTTGCTGCCAGCAACTCAGCCCCTAAGGAACACTCCTGGATGTCTTCCGAGATCTAGCTGGTTATACAAAGAGCTGTGGCAGATAGAAATTTGAACTTGGAATGCTCAATAAAGCGGCCAGGCAATGGCATAGCCATTGTTCTGTTATTCTTAATGCTCTTCCAAGTTGGGGCTAGAAATGAATGCTTGCTTGCGAACATCGTTGGAGTCACTGGCATTTTCTGGGAGTTCTTTTCTGACCCAAAGGCTGCAGGCACTATGCGGTGAATTAAGCAAGCCCATCAGATATAGCATAATTCCTAAGCTCCTGTATGTGCAAGGTAGGTTATCGTGATCCCTTGTTCGCGAGATCCGGCGTATAAGTGATGCTAGCTGGGAGATACCAAGCTCCTATACTGGCAGTCGTCGGGCTAAATCTACCATTGCACCCGCTTCCCTTAGGTGAGAACTACGAAGCTGACATATTATTGAGAATAAATCGTCTTATCTTCTCGAAAATTTAAGTACCTCAGGATGTCCCATTGGGAATTCGACGTGCGGAAAGGTCTCCAATCTTTGCAAAATCCGATCGAACTCTGTACCGAGGCCCATGGCAGTTGCCTTAGCTTGGCTCTGACCTAATTTTCAAAGTGGGTTCTTCATCTTCCTGACAACTATGTGGTAATCCTAGATTGAGCTGGTACACGTCTAGAACAGGGTTTACGCTTGACCCAGTCACTGCTGGGTTCGCAAGGCCCTTCTTTGCAGTTAATAGATGGTGCTGCAATGTACATACTAGAGAGTGTATTGATCGATGTTCCACCCAAAATGTACGTGGAACTTTGCCAAGTTTTATCTTATACTTGAGCTTTGATATGTCTGTATCGATGCATTATCTGCATCCCTGATTGGCAAGCTCTGATCCAATTCTGCGATATCATCATAGCTAAAAATTGAAGAGATGGAGCTTCAAGATCGGATTTTGCACCTCCACATGGTGAAGCCTAGGAACCTGACTCGTCAAGAGCTCAAGGCCACCGCAAAGACGTCGTGTCGACAGTGGAGGTAGTTGACACTGTCTGCAGTGTGACAGTAGAGTTCTTACATTATTACAATGACGTGCACAACAACAGGAGGCAGCCTCGTTACTCTCGTCACTTGAAAATAAGACATCGTCATGCCTAATACGAAAAAGGCTCTTGCTCATCCGGAACCACGATACTTATCCGACAAAGCACCGGCTCTTCAGCATCACACAACGTCTTGGACTGCACGCAGTTCTTATCATACCGCCTGTCAGTCTCTGTGGCTTGATAACAGCAAGATTGAGGCAGCCAGCAAGGTCATACGATAACAAACGTTTGGATGAAAAGATGGAGGGCTGACCTGGTATAAACTTCGTATTATACTCGCCTCTACCTCTTGCTTTGCTTGCTTTGCTCGCACTGCATTAGCCCTTGGGTATCAACCCACGTTATCCCTTTTACTAGAATAGACACTCTTCTCATTTCATTCAATCCATTCTTATCGGGGACGCCAGTTGCGTTTCTCGTCTTCAATAGTCTGTGACTCAGATAGGACGTTAAATTCAATCACATCATATCACAAATCATAGTGGAGAGGGAAGTAGAGAGGGTTCAACTAAGATTTTGAACGTCGATGCGAATATTTCCACACCATCATGGCTTTGTGCGTGTATGATTGTAATGATGATTTCTGGCCATTATCCATGAACCACTCAAGAGTTGAGATCATACGGATACTCGGATTTTGAGTGAAATGCGCTGGTGATGGCAAGGAGTATGGTTATCACAATTCGAAAATATTTTCGTCGGTATAGTTCGCTTGAGTGCCACAGGAGTACTAACAGTCACCATGGATTCTTTATTTATAATGCGCCATATAATGTGGGTGCTGCGCGAAAAGAACACAGTGAGGTGGGTAGGACAGTGGCTCCCGGATACAGGCCTACTGGAGTATCTTCAAATAGCGCTTAAAGTCGAAGCCACAGACAAGGTGAGGCGCGGTAGGCGGGTAGGGCAAGGAGCTGTTGACTAATGTTCCGTAGTGAACAGCCCGAGCCTGGCCTACACGATGGTGCTAAGAAGGAGTAAGGAAGTGGTTAGAGAATGCCAAAGGATAAAACAAGGAGGGTTTTGAGCTGTAGGCGTAGCTAGCAGCTTTGTTTACCCTTAACAAAGTAACATAATGTCAGCACGCTTATATAGCGCTTGGTAGCATTTAGAATTCCAGACTATTTATTTATTTATTATATAATCTGGGGTTTTCGACATTCCGCAAAACTCCAATTAGAAAACAATGGCATCTAAACATCATGTCGTGATCAATTGACATTCAACAGGTCGGGCAACTCACACAACCTCGCCGGTCTCTGGTACACTTCCACTAAATCCAAAAACTCTTGCTTCTCAGTCTCACTCGCAAACTCGATCTTTGCACCCGAAATAACCTTTTTCCTGTCAAGTTCGACTGTCTTGCCCTTCCCCTTGCTCTTCTTCATTCCACCTCCACTGGTACGCCGACCACCATTCCTACTATCACTTTCGCGTCGGCTATTCATTTCAATAGATTCCGTATTGGTATCTCCATCATCAGCAACACTATCCTTCCTCACTGCCCTCTCCGTCTCCGCAACCGGCACCCTTAACCCTCTAATCTTGACTTCTCTGCCTCCTTCATCCTTAACAGTGACAGGATTGCTACTGCTATTAAGATAGAACGCTAGATACCCTGCCCGGAAACTTGCACTGAAATGTATTAAGCCAATGACAGCACCGGTATCTGTATCCTCCCAGATCCTTAGGTTCTCAAGCGCGCACATCTGCTCAGCGTATGCGAAGGAACTTAACGTGCCCTCATGTATACGCATGGTCTTGCATGTACGGAACGTCGCTAACAAGATGCGGCCCATAATCTCATTCTGGAAGAGAGCTGCTGCTTGTGCGTTTTCGAAGACGTAGTTGACCCAGCTAGTCCTTGCCGTCTTGGTGAGTCGATTGCCGTACTTCACGTCGTGAAAACGCAAATCGCAAGGAATAGCCATGCTGACTTTCATGGGGGAGAAATAGGAAGAGTAAGGAATATACAGATCCCCGTCTTCCATTCTGAGCTCAACACGTACATTGTTGTCATCACTGAGGGCCCAGATAGAAGTCACGACGCGGACATTCTTTGTTTCAGGGTCCGTGATGCGTTTCCGGACGACGGTAATACGACAGGTGTCGCATGCTTCTACCATCTCGATATCGGTAAGATCACTGTCTGGATTAGGCGAGGTGTGCTGCGAAAATTCTACCAGTCTACCACGGCTGTATGTTGTCAGTATACGACAAGCATATGTCCCTTGGGGTTGGCGGTGCTCACACATCACAGAGAATAGCTGAGTTGCGGAAAGCTTCTTTCTCAAATGTTGCCTTCTGACTTGCGGTCGTAGAGCTACGGTGTAGCCTCGCAATGCTGTCTGGGGGGGTGGAAAATGTGCTGGGGTTTGTACTCGATCGTGTGCGCTCAATCGTTTGTGTCGATTGGGTAGACGAGGGCCTCGTTGCGGGCAGTGGAAGAAGGGTTAAAGAGTTATTCTTCGCATGAACAGATTCACTAAGCTCAGGAGTCCGAGGAAGAGGCAATGACTTTATGGTTGGGATGAGCATGTTTTTGCTCCCCAAAGAGTCCAGCGACAGTCCTGATGAAATTGAAGATGCATAGCTGCTGGCAGAGTCAAGTGCGGATGAACCTCCAAAGTTGAGCTCAGATACACGCTTTCGAGGCGGCGTCATCGGCATTGCGACAAGATTGTCTGCTGATTCTGGAGATGCGTCATTACTGGTTGGTCTAGACATTGAGAGTCCCATTGATGCAGAACGTTGACATGGGTAAGGCAGGGGTAACTTCGAACTTGCCTGTGCAGGCGACACAAGCGATGGGGACAGCGGTGTCCGGGCCGTGCTAAGTGGACCTGGAATCTCTGCTATCGACGATCTCGCTGGATTGCGCTGTGGTATAGTCGGTGCTGGTATAGTGGGGTTGGTGATTGTAAGCTCTTGTACAAAGCGAGATACCTCGTCCAATTGGTCTTCAAGAGTGCCAGGTAGATCATACATGCTATCGAATCGCTCAGCCATGGGAGTGACAACATTTTCTAACTGTGTCAAAGACTTGCTGCATTGCGTCAGTGTTATATTCAGGTTCACATACTAGAGACTTACCTTTGGATGGCCTCAGCGAGGAGCCGTATGGACCGTGTGTGCATCTGCAATAAGCTGCTGAGGTCATCTAGGCTCCCTCCTTGCGTGGTCCATATGATGGTCTCGTATTGAGACAAAACAAGGTCGCTCCAGCTCCGTTCGATTGCAAACCCACCGACAGTGCGGTGCTTCCTGGTGACCTGATATCGATCAACTAAAGAGTCTAAGTCACGAACTGTTCGTTGGCAAGAAGACAAGATGGTTGCGATCCCATCTTGGGTTTGTTGAAGAGACTTGTGTATCAGGCTGTCATCAGCATCTGACTGTAGGGTTTCTGCTATTTGCTTGAGAGCCTGTGCAAGGCTGGTAACATCAGTCCCAACAGCTTGAAACTCAGTTGGCGCATATTCCCGACCCACATTAAAGGCCCTCCCTGTTTCCCAAGCAACTCGTGATAGTGTTAGTATGTCCCCAACATTGGGGACAGGCATTGTGAAGATCGACAGTCGATCATCCAGTGGTTGAAAGGATCTCTATTTGAGTAAGGACAAGGCGACAAGCAACAGCAATACCGATCTTGGGTTATGAAGTGGATGTAAGAGTAATGCAAATCTGGGGAAAGCTGACACTTTACATGAGGCATGGCAAACGTGGAGGCAATGAAGTGAGTGTGGATATTTTGCCTAGAGCAAGCACAGGTATGAACCCGAAGCCATGCGGCCGGTAACAAAGCTTCATTCTGACAGTTCGGTGGGGGTTTTCAAGTTCGCAGAGGTTGGAGTTGTGCGCCAAAGCTCGACTTGGCCTGGCGGGAAGCACGTGGGGTCGTAAGTGGACACTCATTGGCGTCTACAGATGCTTGCACAACAGCCCTGCCGAAGTGTCAATACTGTCAAGCCGCGTGGCTCGGCATATATAGATAGGAAAGCGAAACTGAACTGGTGGATTCCAACAGTCGCAACACGCTCATGCAGGGATCCATTTAAGATTTCGCGAAAAGACCTCCTACTCGACAGATTAGAACGCCACAGCGCGATTCTTTGAAACAGAACCCATTGTAAGCCTGTGATCCTTGTTGTACAATATGCCATTCTCATGCCGTATGTAGACGGTCGAGTGCCGAATGCTATAGAAGAGATGCGTCCCGGCGTAGGGCAGATTCGTCTGCCATGCATCTTTCCGATTCAACCAACATCCCCAAATCCCAGTGCGCCGAATTATTGTGTTGTACAGAGAATTGCAAACAATCGTTCAGATACTCGATTATGGCGGTTTCGACTTATGCGAGGGGAGAGAAAAGACTGTCCAAACGTTAGCTGATGGATTATGTATACAGATGGCGTCTGCGTGGGTCGAAACCGCCTCACTAGCTCGAACAAGAGCCCAAAAGCCCATAGAAATGTACTGAAGAGACACACACTGAATCCTTATGGATTTGCCAGACAATGTGTGTTTTGGGAGAGCTGGTCGTGTGATATGTGAACATCTTACCGGATGAGGGAGGGTTTGGGCTGACTCTGGGAGTAGCCAAGGTAAAGGATCAAGGGCAGATAGCCGTAGTGGATAGCGACACGGGAGACATCGATGATGCGCGCGATGCGCTCCTGTTGTTGTATGAGCATGGGGAAAGTGACATTGCATCTGTACATGACGTACCTTGGACTCTTCTGAAAGCTGGAACATGATGCTTTTATGCAAATGTGAGTGTTGGACGAAATTAGAAGAGTTCGGTAAGCGCTCGAGACGTGGGGTTGGTGATGGTGAATGGGGTAGTTGTCGATGATGGCAGAGCTCATGCCAAAATCTTGAGGCCGGGGCAGGCACGCTAGTTCCGTCACTAGTGCAGCATCAGAGCTTCAAAACTTCGAGGTCCGCACCGCATCATCACGACGTCCCCACCATTACAGAAAGGAGCTTGATAGAAGATATACGCTCAAAGCACAGCTTGGTTATAGCTCAGAGTGTTAGTCACAGTCGCCCACCATGTCGGCACCAAGCGCGCGTCATTGGTACGTGTATTCTTAACCTCGCTATTACCAGCACATGCTAATGCGCCGTAGGGAACAGAACAAGGAAGCCACCGTCTACGTCGGTAACCTCCATGAACGCGTCACCCCTCGTATTCTCCACGAGCTGATGCTCAATGCTGGTCGTGTACGAAATGTCAATATGCCGGTCGACCGCGTCAACAGCCAGCACCAAGGCTTTGGATTTGTAGAATTCCACACTGAGGCTGAGGCCGATTATGCGCCCAAGATCATGAATAACGTCTCACTATATGGAAGCCGCATACGTGTGAACAAGGCGTCGGCAGACAAACAAAAGAACGTGGAGATTGGCGCCGAACTTTTTGTTGGTAACCTGGACACGATGGTAGACGAGAAGACACTCTACGACACTTTCGGCCAGTTCGGACCCCTCACAGTTGCACCCAAGATCGCACGCGACGAACACGGTCTATCTAAGGGCTATGGATTCATCTCTTATGGCGACTTCGATTCATCCGACGCGGCCATCGCCAGCATGCACGGTCAGTATATGATGAACAAGCAGATATCTGTCCAGTACGCGTACAAGAAGGATGGAAAGGGCGAGCGCCATGGAGACGAGGCAGAAAGAATGCTCGCGAAGCAGGCAAAGGCACACGGTGTTGCACCTGCTGTCCAGCCTCTCCCGGCGCATCTATTCCAGGCACCAACACCAATGGTCGTTCCAGGCGGTCCTCCTATGGGCCAGATGCCAGATCCCAGGATGAACATGGGAGGAACTCCGAACGGATCTGGGGGGTATGGGCGACCTCCACCTATGGCTCCTGGTGCACCTCCAGTGCTTGCCCCACCGCCCGCTGGACTGCCAGCTCGTCCGCCCAGTGGAGCGCCCGCCAACTTCTATCCTCCGCCGCCCGGCTTTGGAGGCGGACCACCACCGGGCGCTCCTCCTGGTTTTGCTCCACCCGGCTTTGGTCCTAGATGATCAACAACTCGAAAGCATCCTGCAATCCCAGCGCCGCGCTTCAGCGCAGCAACAAACCAATCGGACAAAGCAGATATGTCTAGTGGAATGTGAAGGATCCCAAAGGCGTCAGCAAGCAGTCACGTCTTGAACACATGACTACTGAATTGTCGCGCCGATATCCAAGTCCCGTACACTGACTATGATACGTGACAACACTTGGAGAGAAGATGGACTGTGTCGGATGTTATTGGATCTGCAAAGGCAAATCGGAGAAAGTTAAATTAGCGAAGAGAAGTTGAAGACGACCACAGTTGGTCAAGTCTGAGAATACTGAACGGACATAGGAGACAATGAAGGAAGAAGATTGAAGAATCACAACAGCATTCTCCTTGCGCACACATGCATGACACCTGTCATATGCACAGCCAAGTGACAACGCCCTCTTTCCACAACCAAGATCAAGCTGACGGAAGAAATAAGAAAGACAGAACAGAAAACGCTAACAGAGTCAAGCCCCAAGACAAATCTAGCTCCCATCTGCCGCACCTTACGAGAAACTGACAAACTTAGGATCTCTCGGCACCCCATCCTCACCAACACCTTGCTTCTTGAATCGCTCCTGCATAAGCAACCGCCTCGCCTCATCGAATCCCACGCCTCTCCTCTTCATAATACGCATGACCTCCTTCTTTCCCGCATCGTCTAACCCCTGTCGTGAGTCCTCACCCTCGATGTTGCCTGTGAGATCGAATGCGCTGGAATGTAGGCCGGCCTCGATGTCTTCACGGAAGGAGGTTGGAAGGCGTTGATAGAGAGGGCCGGGGGTTATGGATGGAAGGAGGGGCAGCCAGTGGGTGCGGGTTAGGTAGAGCGCTAAGAAGTGTTAAAGATAGGACTGAATAGAGGCGCATGGGCACGTACCAGTGCCAAAGATGAGAACTAAGAAAGCGATGGAATAGAGCATATAGCCCATTTTGGCGTTGAAGAAATGATTGCACAATGGTCGGTAAGGTTTAAGGAGGTATGGATTTGAAGATATTACAGACGTGTACGGTTGCGCGGAGGTCTTCGGGAGTGCTGCTCGGTGTTGAATAAGACACGGATGGAGCGGCAGGAGCCTTGGTATACAGGGAGAGGAATGCAAGTAGCAGTGATGGTTAAGAAGCTGCAGTCGCAGCTTGCATCTGCTCACCTTGCAGTGAGTAGCTTTCTGTACGATCAAAAAAGCAAAGCGTTATGTAACCTTGTCGCAACTGGAGCTGACGATGCTATTCGTGCTCATTGATCGTCACAAGCCTGCCAGGGCTAGCACAGCCACAGCGGCTGACTAGCATGCTCGGCAGACAAGTTGTTCCATCCCCGCGCACACTAAGCGGCGCATGTTGTCGAAATCGCACAATCGCGAAGCTACCGAAAAGTCCGTCTCCGCGTATCAACACCCATACCGACACAATGGCCGCCACTATTTCGCACGACCTTGCCTGGGAGGTGACCAAGGGCCACAGCGCCAGCCTCGTTAAGAGGGCCAACGGTGTCCAGTTCTCCCGCGACCCGCTGAACCTGAGGAACGTCTACAGCCGCAAGAACGAGGGCCAGATCGCCGACAAGGTGCGATGAAATGAAACGAAGGGGAAAGGAAAAAGTAATTGATGTGTGAGACAGGCCATCGGTGTCATCCCCGCTGAGAACGGCGGCGTCACCCTCCTCGTCAAGAAGGCCGGCAAGCACCACCAGCCCGCTACCTCGATCCAGACCACCACCTTCAGCTCCTCCAAGGGCTCGCGCAAGTACGTCGAAGACACCGATTACCCGCATTAGGGACATGAGAAGGAATTGGACTAATTAGGTTATTTGCAGGATCTACTCTGCCATCGTCAACAGCACTACCAAGCGCAACTACCGCCCTGACCTGCGCAAGGATGCCGTTGCCCGCGCCTCCGCCATCCGCAAGGCCGGCAAGCCCGTCAAGGCTTCCCCTGCTCAGAAGCTGAGGGGTAAGAAGGCACAGAAGGCTGCTGAGGCCAGCGCATAAATCTTCAACTCTCTTCTGCGAGATGATCTGAGTGGTTTAGTGTGCACGAGGGAATAGAGGAGTTCGCTGCTTTTGGGAATGGATCGCATGGAATGGGATGCATGAACGAAGTATACGAGCTAGGTCAACACAACGTAGTGGATGATCAGCCGGGAATGAAATACTTCGAAACCCAATTGCCCTACGTTGGAATGTGATATTGAGGAAATGCCGGTATCTGGCATTGATTGGTTAACTGTACCAGATATGTGCGGCTATCAGCTCAACCCGTTACTTCGACGGCACTCAGGAAGAGGACCGACCAGGGGAACCTACCCTCCAAGGGGCCTAATAACTGCTTTGAGGCAAGAAGTCCTATGCGAAAACAAACAGACCGACTATTCTCAAGTAAAGGATAGACAAGTTCCTAGCCTTCCTGTAGTGGTTCAAGCCTACGAATCTGGCTACACAAAAGCTGACGCCGTATGAGTTTGCCTTCCTAAATTTACTATGCGATCATTCAAGATGATCCTACGCACCCTTCTTTTGCCAAAACAGCATACCTAAGGCGGAACACGAGCAGCAACCTGGCTATCCGCTGCAGCCTGCGAAACACCCCAACCAACTGGCCAGCAGTGTTTTGGGCTGTGGCTATCCATCTGTGTCTGTCTGCCTCAAGTCCTGTGTTGGCAGGCTTGCTTGACGTATGTCTAACTTGGTGAAGAGTGGATCTATGACTGACTCGAACTTGTTCAACTCACAATGGACTATGTTTGATGTTAACACTCTCGTGCATTAAATGTTGGCCAGCCCTATTGATGACCTGTGTAGGCGTTGGCTCCGCCATCTCATGATATACCGATGCGCTTGCAGGACCTAATGGTCACTCGAGCATTTAGTTCTGTCTGTAAGCTACAGATGCATGTCGCTTACGCATGGTTCTAAACTCGTCGCTAGCCCTTCGAGGTAATGGTTTTTTAGTTCCATTGTTAGAACTAGGCGGCGGACGAGCCTCGCCGATGTACTGAATAGAAGGGCAGTGGGCCTGCAAAGTATGCCACAAATGGGATCGTACCAAGACAAGCCCATGGGTGCAATTCCTTGACGTTTCCCTGCGATCCATTTGGGCGGCAGGGCGCGAGTAACAGTCCTTGTCTTTGGTAAGATTCGTGAAGTTTTGCAGAGTCAGTTCGCAGTACGAAGTCGCGGCCTTGCTTAGGAGGCCGCCGCAGCTGTGATCGATAAGCACAGTTGATCGACGGCGCTGAACGACCTCAAGAATCTCTAGACAAAATCAATAAGCTTAGCAAGCCTACCCGGTACGATCAATATCATCCAGTTTTGTCCGAGCGTGATCGTCGAGACCTACGCTCGACGCATGCGAGTCCCAGCGGGTGTTACGGTTTGCCATTGTAACCCTTACGTTCACACTTCCCTCCTAACAAGAAAGCAGGAGTTTCGGCCGAAATGATATTTCCTGCGTGTCTATGGGATGCCTTGAAGAATAATCTCTTGTGGCTCATGGGCTGATATTTAAGATTGGGGTTATTCCTGGCTGAAATAACAACTCTTTCTTTTACTGAGAACTCGCCCAGCGAGGGCGCGGTGTAAAGTAGCTCTCATGCTTCAACTTGGGCGTGTATCACCACAAATGTGTGAACCAGACCTTTTCTTTACATGAGGTTGTCTGGTAGTCCCGAGGTACGATCTTTGTTCTCCATTCATCGGGATCGCACGCCATTGTTTGGGCTCTGGGATGCCGGATACAAGCATGCCATCTGACTGGAGTACACCTTGTATCGTTAGCCCCTTCTATACATTGCGATTCGCTTAGTCTCTACTCATGCTATATGATAATTCGTGCTCGACAGTATTTCGGTATGGCACTAGTGTGCAAAATTCGCATGGGTTTATTGTTGTGAGTTATGAGGTAGAGTGGGACCATAAGTTCATGTTTTTCCAGGGTACTTCGAGAGACCATATGTAAAGTCACTGCTATCCAAGGACCAGTTACGCTAAAGCAGTGGAGAGTGGGACATCCTGTTCAACTACTGCATCTTTTGAATCACCCAGCATGGCAAAATCGTTGCAAGGTGAAGTTCAACCCTTTCCCAATTGTTTCCGTCGAGCGAAGATGTCATGAAACACCCTCATACATTGAATTGTTCTGTGCCATAGATACATCGGCAGTAGTGAATGTGCAGTATTTTGGGGAAGTACCGAAGAGAGGGCAACAGCCAGATACGCCTGCACAGTCTGTTCCAAGGTCTTCGGGCTGAGGCCATGTAATGCAAGCTGACATGCAGAATACAACAAATGCTGGGCATAAAGCTATGTGTTTTAGGTGGCGTACTTGGCCGCCGTTTCCGTCTGTAAACCTCACTGAACAAGTATCCATTCGAAGGCGTTTAAGTCATTGTTGTGTTATTGATAAGTACCACAACCGCTGCGGTTGATATTTAAAGTTACTGTGAACTTACTGGCTCGCGTTCTTTCCTCGCACTTTGCTCTCAGCAGCCACACCTGGCGTTCCATGCTCTTCGAATTCGCTCTCATATGCCCGCCATACTGCCATATCTGTCTGCAACTTTTTGTGACTTCGCACCGCTTGCTGGTATCGCATCATGCGACTATCAGCCTCAATCATTCCGCCGAATATCATAGCAGACATCTGAATGTATCTATAAGAGCTGTTAGAGTCTGTGCTAATCGCCAGGTTTGACCTTGTAGTGGCCTCACTAAACCCAACTTCGAAAAAGTCTCTACGCACGTTTTGAATTGGATCGTTAAGCCGCGGTACAACGGCGAGAAAGCGTATGCTACACCACCCGCAACGGCGAAAAAAGCACCCCACTGTGCAGTCAGTCAGTGTGTTCAATTTGTGGAATCATCTGGAAGCAATTCGCGTTGAAGACGTGACGAGCACCGTAGCTCTTCTATGATGTAATTACGTGATGGCAGCAGCAACTCGACTGCGATACAGAAATGCTGGGCGTATGTCGAATCGAATGTCAAGCCGTGAAAAGCAAAGAACTTGAGGAGACTAAACCATACTACGTAGAAGAAGAAGAAGAAGAAGAAGAGGAAGAAGAAGAAGAAGAAGAAGAAGAAGAAGCACGTGTCACCAAATCCACGTACCTTAAAACCACCATAAGCCGCTCCCTTCGCCGCCTCCCATGCCGCCTGGTTCGTCTCGGCGTCTTTCGTCAGGCTGCCATGTTCGCGTACCATTTTTATTATCTCTTCTCCTGTAACATTGAATATATGTTTGGAATCAATGCAGAAAAACGCGTGTAAGATTAGCGAAAGGACGAGGTGATGTCAAACCGCAGCAGGAACTAATAACCGCACTAGCAAATGGGGCGGACGGCACTTTTCGGCATGTCTGCGGCAGCAGCTCTAATATCGACACCAGCGACGATCCAGAGCATATATACTTTAGAGCAGCTTCAGCAGCCGCAGGCATTGATCTTGGAATTATAAAAGGTTCTATCTTATCTTGGGGGGGGGGGGGGGGATGCCCGCTTAACGCCCCTAATGGACTCGCTGCATCCTGCAGCGCCACCATCAAACTCCAAGCTATGCAGCCTATACATCGCTCAGAAATGACTTTGAACATTGTCCAACAATATCGATACCGCCAATGAACACTCATTATTCCAGCCGACTCAAAACGTCGAGCCCGATGCTCTTTTGGCATTACCTCCCTAACTTCTGTCATCGTTGCATCCTTGTTGTACATTTGAGTATCGGATAGCCACCGGCCACCGATGACACTTGTCAATCCAGGGGACTGCTTTGCCGGCCCTCCTAGGTAAAAATCTCCTAGAAACCCACCGTCACTCTCTGGGCATCTTTGCCACAGGTCTGTGTATCGAGCAGTGAGTGCTAAACGCCTCTTTTCTCCGCAAACTCGACATGCTGCGTCTTGGGTTCCTCGGCGGAAGCATTAACATCCACCATCTGCGTGTCCCCATCCTGCACCTGAGTATCAAAATCCATCGCGTCACTGTTCATCCTGGCTATAGCATCCGTGCCACCATTTACCTCGACTATTTCTTGGACACCTGATTCGCCATCAAGCTCGGTGTTTGGTGTTAGAGTTGCGCTTGACATGGCAGAACCTTGTTGCTTATCATCATGATACTGTTTGGCACCAAGATTGGCCCAATCATGATTGTACTCGGGCGGGTCAGTCCCTTTATCCCAATCTCCCCTTACTTCGTCCCCTTCTCCAAAATCTTCCCATCCTCCTCCGGCACCCAAATCATGATTTTTCTGCAGCTCCTCCAAAAAACAAAGCTTGTCTCTCTTGACAAAGTCTTCAAGAGGCTTGGACAGTGGGATGAGCGGTTCAGAGGTCGCGGCTTCGTTGGCGTAGATGAGCAATACGGACGCTGCTTCAGAGGTTGCACGCTCAAGCACTTGCTGTAGGTCAACACGATCGCGGATGATGTTCGCGGAGCCCGATTCTGAGTCGTATTGGACGCGCCACCATTGTTTTGCGTTTGGGACATTGGAAGTTGTATCAGGATGTAATAGGTAAATCACGTCGCGTCGCGTCGAAACACCGTAAAGCTGATAAGGGTGATGCATTGCGTCCTGCGCGGATTGTCCTGCAGGGTGATCAGAATCCACGAGGTCGATTAGCGGTTCGTTGCCATCGTCGATTACGGGCTTGAAACGGTTGGTGATGCTAGTTAGTGCCGCCTGAGCTTGCTTGCGCTGTTCCTCGAGAGCTAGCAAGATTAGTGCGTACCCTACCTACACCTGAAGACATGCCACTTACTAGCCAACTTGTTTTCAACATTTTCGTACAACTTCTGCAGCTGAGCGAGCGTAGTAGCGTCCTTCGTATCAGGCTCCTCTTCATTTGGCTTTGATTGGAAAGCCTTCATGCTTGCCTTGATCAACGTCAAAGAGTCAATGGGCTTCGAGTTACGCTTTGCCGGTGTGTGCCACTTCAACCTATCGGTCTGATCCTTGATGTTGTTCAGCCGCACATTGTACTGTTCCATTTCATCAAACATGTCTTTAATAACCGATTTGTTCTTTTCGAGATACCGATCTGCGTAAAGTGTCGCAGGGATACGGCAGCCCAAGTCGTTACCGTCTGGATTCGACGAATTGAGTCGGAAAATCAAGACATTGCTTATGTCCGTAATATGGGCAGTTCCGTCCGGGCTAGGGAAGAATGTATCATCGAGCACATCGTAAATGTCTGGGATTCTATCGACGCGCTTCGCCACCATACTATCAAGGACAAAACTATTGACCTGTTGTTGCGCGTTGACGACTGAGCGTAGCATGCCGTTGATTTCAAAGTCTGGATCCTGCTTCACATATGCTGTACTCCATAACATGAGGAATCTTAGCATATCATCGTCCGGGTCTTCCAGTGAGGGCGCTTCGAGCTGTCTCCAGGCATCCATTTCCAGCATTGACTCGACCGTTGCGTATGCTCTATCAGTATTGTCCAGAAATGCCATAAGGCGCTGTGTCTCGTAGATGATGTCCAATCCATATGCCTCGTCCCATCCGACTGAATTATCGAAGATGCGCGACCGCCCCACAGGGTTGCCTTTCCACCACTCATCGCCAACCCAGTAGTCCTGTTGGGTTACTGCGGGCGAAAGTAGAGCGTTTCGAAACTGCGGTATCGAATGGATGATGGCCAGCATGGCGGGAAAATAATTGAATCTAGGCGAAGGCTTAAGGATGGCAGGCTGGCCTTCTTCTCGCTGTCTTTGGCTTGGTACGGGGTCGTCAATGTACGCGGATGCCGTTGCAGCTGGAACCATGGCCCAATTGGCAATGTCATAGTTACTTCTAGTAGCAGGTCCGAAGACGGGTTTCGAATTGCCTGTCACACCTGACTCCTGCTCATTCTCGATACCTGACGATATGTCAGCCTTTATGCATACGATCGCAGCACCTACGGCCGAAAACCTACTCTGCATAGGATCATCTCCCACATGTGTCGACAGCGCCGAGCCCGGGCGCATGCCTATCCGCGAGTTAGGCCGTGTGGGCGCCGTGCTGTTAGCACCGCTGCGAGGGTGATTCTCGAAACCTGGTGGATAGTCAATACTGAAGGCTACAATACAAAACGATTAGCTGGTGTATACGCAATTACCTGAGTAGGGTGCCAACATACTGGGCACATTGCTGTTCATTTCCTCCGCATATCTGCCTGTGCCAAATGCGCTCTCGTCCCATGTCGGCGTGCTACCGTCGATGAGTTTTCTTACGACTGATATGTCTGAACTGAAGAACTTCTCAGCCGCCTGTTCCAAGTTGTTGTTAAACACCTGCGCTCATTTAGCTTTGTGCTGTGTGGTGGTGTAGTATGCTTGCAAACCTTCAATAGCTTCCGGCAGTCTTCATATTGTAGCTGATAGCCACTGATCTCCTGGAGCATAACCACGTTACCATCTTGCTCCGCCATTGTGGTAGTTCTGATGATGTGGGGTAGCAGAGTCGTAGCAATAGAGCGTCTAAGCTCAGTTTAGGCGGGGTGCGCAACGGAGATAGCAAACGGCGCGTGTGCTAGCAATACGTCGAAGTGGCTATCGTATGGAAGACGGATAGTATTTCGTAGTTTATGAGGTCTATGTTTGTAGACATGCCGGAGAAGTGCAATCGCGCTTGGTCGTGAAGGAGCTATCGGAGCTACGATGACGACGCGAAAGCTGCAGGGGTCCAGGCTTGAGCGTTACCTGCACTTCCAACCTTCGCCGCGGCAGTCTTTATGACATATAACCTCATCTCCTCACGATGTATGCCACTACTCTCCTCGCTTATCTGATAGTAAGAGATGCACGCTGGATCGTCACTTGCATTTTACACACGAGGTCCTAAAGTATAAAATCTCTTGGAATGCACTTTCAAGAATAACAACTATGAGGGATCCCTTTCACCTTCGTCACATAAATGCAAAGCCTCTTTTACGCTGGAGTTTACACGGTACTTGGCACCTCTGCGTTCGCCAGCTACAACTCGGCACTATTTCTTGGTCCAGCGCCCCGGTATGCTGCATGTATACAATTTGTGTGCGAGACCAACCAGTCAATATTCATATCGACAAGCCAAGACGGCTACTGCTCTGTACCCGTACGCGTCTTCTTCCTTGTTTGTGACTCCATGGATCTGCCAGGTGAAAATCTGACACGCCGTTGACGTGCTCCAGTCATGCCCCGCAGTTCGCTATTGGACTTGTGTCATGAGTGGATGCATAGAGGGTGTAAGGGGGTAAAGGTAGAATAAGACCATACTTGGAAGCCTCGGATCGTCTACTTCTGGTTGACGCCTCAAGTACAAGAGAGCAGCTTCTAGTCTATGAAGTGTATCTTCCGGCCCCGTAGATGGCTCATGCTCATGACGACCAGTACATCTTTTCCTGCAACAACAATGTAATCTGACGTTTCTTCGACGCCCACATGTCTCCTACCTCTTCAGATGCGTTATTCAACGTCTACGGGAATGTCCTGACGGACCATATGGGCCCCTGCAAGCCATGCCCGCTAAACCGGCAGTCCTCACGGCTATCAATGCTACAGACCAGCAAGGGCAAGCGAGTCAGAAATGTCCTTTAGCAATGCATCTGCTGATAAAGATGCCTCCACAAAGCACTCAGCACATCCATGAATCTTTGTGGATAACATGGCGCTTTAAGCTCCTTTCATTGCTTATGTGCACCGGTGCTTCGATTGCCATCGTCGACACGCTAGTCGGGTCCTGTCTGTAGAAAGGAACAGCTCTAGCCTGATCACACTTGCAACTGTCCTCTCAACATTCTAGGGGATTTTAATGCTAGTTTGTGTTGAAGAGGGTAAGTTTTCCAGTCTATAGAAGCGTGCGAGCTGCTGAATTGCCGCCTAACCATGAAATAGCTATAGTACTACCACCCTCGCCCACTTCTTCATAAAGCTCACTTTAATGTGGAATCTCACGCTCCGCAGTGTTGCTTTTGCACACTCACAACTAAATCTCACGTTTTATTGAGACGGCCTGGCAGGGTCGCACCGTCCGGTGCGTTCATCCAAGTAAGAAAATCCATTACGGATCTATCAATGATCCTTTCATTGCAAACCCTGTGTTAGCGAGACGCTCGCTATGCCTGGCTTGAGTGAATACTTTCTGTGAATAGAGCCTGCTCTCACTGACGGCTGTATGATTCCATGGAGCCCAAGTAGTCGTCTTTGAAAACATTCAGGGCCAGAGGTGTATGACAGAATGACCTGTGTCGAACAAGAGCTTGCAAGCTTCTGCAGCAGAGGCAACATTTCTTCTGGAAGTGTCGACGCAAACATAGAACGGTAGCGCAGCCTGCGCTTAGGGAATCGTTTGGAGAGCAATAGTGTGCACATGGTTTGACTGGGTCTGTTAGATTTCCCCTTTCGCCATTCTTGCATTGACGACATCGATGCCATTCAATGCGGGGATCAACATGCTGGTCAGCAAAAAGAAAACTCGGCCCTGAAGTCGCTGGGGCTATCTTTTCTGTTGACCGGACATGGCGTAAGCATTAGAGAGGCACCGAAGAACATCAATGGAATAGAAAACGAAGCAGACAAACCTTTGTAAGACTCGCTCGAAAGTTGAAGGCTCGAGTTTTGTCAATAAACAGATACATGACAAGGAAAGTGCAGTGGTGGGTGGAACAACGTATCCTCTGCTTCAATTGCAGGAGTGCGTATGATCTCTTAAACTCTAGGACTGGGCATGAACATCACAGTTTAGCTGTAGCGGTGCTCATTTTACGCACACGGCAAGCATAACTTGATAACAACATCACACATGCTGTGGTGTCTTCCAATTTCGAATGCTACTGCTGCTGTTGTTGTTGTTATTGTTGTACGATTCGTGGCCCATCATGTCTATATTACAATATATACAATATTGTACAGTATATGCAAAACAATCTTTTCGCGAATTCATTCGTTCCAAACGTTACTCTTTGCTCTTAGCAGCCGCGTCGGTCTTGGCCGCTCCGTTCAACCTTGAGGATGCATACTCCTCAGACCCAGGTCCGAGAGGTCTGTACACCTGCACGCCCCTTTCTTCATTCATTTGATCTTGTTTTGCTCGCCACGTGCGTCCACGGCTAGCGTAGCGCTGAATGATTTTGCGGTACGATGCAAGACCTTTGTCAACTTCGTCGTCATTCAGACCGATGAGCTGGCGTCGACGCTCTTTGATCGAGTTGTAGATATCCCAGGCGGATCCTTCTTCGATGTCGTTGATGTGGTACTCTATCTGCCAGTTATCGTCAGGTTCGAGGCGCTCGGGTCGCTTCAGGTAGTGGCCGTTGACTTTGTTGCGGATAGTAAGTGTCCACCCCATCAGTGGACCGGATGAGGTTGTGTCTTTTGTGGATTTCGGTGGCGCGATGGCTGTATCGGTTTCGGCGTGTTCAATGGTAGTGTCATCCTCAATCGTCGTCTCGCTTTCGACAGATTTTTCAACTTCCTGCGGACTCTCGGCTGCTTGGATATCCTTGTGGCTGTCTTCGTCGACTTGTTCGTCAACTTCTCCTTGTAGGTCCTGCCATGCTTCTTGCGCTTCGGGATCGTTTTTGCCAACACCTACGACGCGACGCGCCCAGTCCTTTGCGTATTGTGCTCCGGTATTCTGGATCTCATCTGCGCGTTCCTCGGTGACAGGCTCGGCGAAGACATACATAAAGGGCGCTTTAGTGTCGCGGCATTCGAAGTGGAGGCGAATTGACTGCTAAAATGAGCTCGGATCAGGCCTTGGAGTTGTGGATTTACTTACTGTCTCAGGGAACTTCTCAGTGGCTCGGTTCAGTAGCTCCTCCATCAGACCAATCGACAGTTTGAACTCCTGATCTCCCAGACAGGTATCGGTTTGCCCATGAAGGACCTGGTCCATCTCCGAGAGGCTGAGGTACTGGAAGCCGAAGATACGTTCAATATTATGGTATGCCAAGAAGATGCCGTCCATTCTGCCCATGCGGACTTGAAGCGAGTACTTCAGCATGGTAGCTCGAGTCATGTCGTAGAATTCTCGTTCAAAAGACTCCCACTCGCCCTGCGCATACCGTAGCTGGTAGCCTAGGCCTTCCTGGTACTCCTTGTGGTTCATGCGAATAGACACTACAGCTCGTGTCTTCAGGTCGAAGATACCAGCACCTGGGAGACGCGGGTCTTGAGCGTCGAGCTGAGAGCGCATCAGGATGCTGCCCTGCCTTGAGTAGTGGAAGCACCTCGCTGAATCACCCTCATCTGGTGTCTGCTCTGGATTGGATCGGCGGTAGCGCTCGAACTCGGTGCGCTCGGTCGTCAACAGCTTCTCAAGGGAGTGGCCAAGCCAGCTCATGACGTTCGGGGTATCATATGTTTTGTCGGCATCAATCGCGTACACGCCATCCTTGTAACGCAGAAAGATGGCATCCGGTCCCTGTGTAATTCTAGAAAACTTGTTTGTAGGCTCAGGAAATGCCTTCGAGAGCATGCTGTGGTCTAGCTTTCGATGGCCAGACAGCAAGAAGTGGAAATGCTGTAGGACGCTCGACATGCTCGACGTGGACCCCGTATACCTGACGCCCAGTTTTCTTGTAATACTGAGCAAGTCCTCATCCTTGGACGATGTCTTGTATTCGCTCAGTGCGTCAAAATCAAACTCTTCAACCGGCATTATCTTCTCCAGATAAGGATCGAAATTGTAGACGCCAGTTCGAGGATCCTGCAGACGGTAAACGCCAGGATTGAACAGCACGCGGTCGAGACCGTAGGCAAGCATCGGCACAGGTGGCTTGCCGACTTCAATTGGTTCAAACGTAAAATCTGCTGGAGACACCTCCTCTATCTTCAGGCTCTCTTTCAGGTGTTCCTTCTTCTTTTTCTTGTCCTTGGCAGCCAGTCCTCTCAACGACGACCCCATGAGAGCTTCCTTGAGCGACATAGTCTCTGGTGCTGCTCCATGATTTTCGTCCTTGTCAACACTCTTCTCCTTGTGAGAATGTGTCTTGGTAAACTTTCGTGTACGTGCATCTTTGTCGGCTAGACCATCGTCGGCTGGCCCATCAATCGGCTCTGCATCGCCCGTATCGACATCTGAGACTGAGAATTTGTTTGTGAGAGCTGGATCGTGCTTGAGGTTTTTGAGCGCAGCGCTCTTCTTCTTTCCCTTGGACCTCTTGAACAAGGTTTCAGTGGCACTAAAGGGTCGACATTGTTGTGCTGTGAGCTGGCTGCGAGCCGCACAGAAATAACATATTGAAGTGTTACGCCATGGCGTAGCCTGTACGATATTTTTGCTACTCCTGAGCATCGAAGGGAGTGTGGTTGATATTGAACGAATGTGATGGTTGGACGCGTTAACGAGGTCCAGTCGCGGCTTCCATTTGAGAAATTCTGTCGGTGTTCACCGCCCTAAACCGCCGACCGATCGACAATTGACGTAAATGGCTCTGCACGCCATCACCAGCTCTCTCACTCTCGGTTCCGCTTATGCGCGTTAGTTCCTGAGCCCCACAGCACCGCCGCTGGTGCTCCGCAGAGCTGTGTCTGTTTCTGCAGGGAGCTGCCTCTGGATATTGCATGCAAGGCAAAAGAGGTTGTCAGGCATGTATCGAGCTTGTTAATACGCCGAGCTTCTGGATACGCTGAGATGATGATGGTTCACTGAGCCACTCCATGTCCGTTCACAAAGCTAGGTCTCATAGAGGGCAGACAAGCAATTGCAGCATACGACAGCAGCCCTGCGCCCACTGGCCATCAGCCTGCGAGTAATGACACCAGCCATCGCAGCCAGTCTGCCTTCTTTTGTACCCACTGTAGCTGTGTTATACATCAACAGTTCACTTCGTACACTGAGACACAACCGCTCGTATTGCATATGATCTCGATTATTTACTCAACCCTCCGGCTGTCTCCCCATGCAACAGTAATTTGCGCCGCGATTGGCCGCCAGGTCCAACATTTCGCATCTGCACTGCCCTAGCTCTTGTACTCTTGCCTGAGCTTGCACCATTTCACTCCCCTGCTGCACATCCTCCTCCACATGCGCCATTGCCGCTGCTGACCTCGCGAGGGGCGGCGCACGCCAATATTGAAGGTAGTCACTCATCATGTCCAAGGACAAAAGGCGGAGTATCTTCGGCAGCTCCCTCAGCGCATTTACAAGCATCAACCCCAAAAAAGATGAGTCGCAGCCAGCAAACCTTCTGCGGAAGCGCCGGACGGCATCATTTATATCCAATCTGTCAGATGTGTCAGGGTACAGCGAGCAGCAGACCATAGACGAGAACGCTATAGCGGAGGCATCGGTCCCTGCCGCACGACCACGACCGCAACTGCCCAATCGAGGACAAGGCAAGCGCGCCAGCTCTGTCTTTAGCTCGCTGAGGAGCTCCAAATACTATGACGATGAACCTCTTTCCGCGACCTCAACCCGCATATCTATGGGATTTGACTTTCCCATAGACGACACCCACAGCCGCCATGTACTGCAGCATGGTGAGGTCCAGACGAGCAGTTCTATGTTTAGGAAGAAGAAGGAATATCTGGTTTTGACAGAGACACACCTCATCAGGTTCAAGAGCCAGTCAAAGGCGTCAGACGCATTCTCTGGGTAAGACCGCTCATAGGACTGGGTGTATGTGTAGATGTCTGCTAATATCTCGTAGAGTGCCCTCACCACACAGCAGCAGCAACCGTGTTCCAACCTACCGACATAGTCCAAACCTCTCAGCCGGCTCAGCGCAAGAAGCTCAGTCACTTGCTTCTGATGCCTCTGGGGATCGTGATATGGGGACGCCTTTGCGTCACATTGTAGCTGTGTTCCATGCGCATGATGGAGGGCCTTATTTTGCTCTCGATGTCTATTATCTGGACGACGAGACCAACCATGCCTCTTCGATGACGCTGCAGTTTGGCGACCCAGAAGAGATGCATACTTGGATGGCGAAGATACGGGACGCGTCTAATAGCGCACGTCTGACAGACGCCAACCCCTTGTCTGCCTATAATTCACACCTTGCAGCCCGAGTAGTCGAAGCGGAGCGCGACTATGTGCCTCCACATTACGCAATCTACAAAGTCGTTTTACGAGAGCCAGGCAAGACTGCATCGAGGGCGTCCTCTGATGATCTGAGCAAGCTTTCTGCTTCTGTATGTTTCCTCGCAATTGGTGTGCACAAGGTGCATCTGATTCCCTTGTTTAAGCCACCTTCTCAACGGTCGTCTAGTCCGTCATTGGCTTCACTCCACTCGCAGTCCTCGCATGGCATACTTGCACTCACAGAGTGCGTTCTGAGCGAGGTCGATGACACGTTCCAGTTGACGTTTAGGTAAGTTAGCCACGTTTTCCAACATGTTCCTTTCTAATTTGCCAGGAAACCTCTGGAGAAAGCCAAGACTTTTCACTTAGCGTCACTTGCGTCGCATGACATTGCAGTTCGTCTACGTTGCGTCGAAGAAACCATGCGGCCAGAGTGGGAGTCACGCCCGTACCAGTTCGTTGTTCCTGAGCCCGTAAGACACGACATTCTCAGCCAGTCGCAGGTTCATGCGATGGATCAGGACTCCTTGGATCGTACCCTGATTGGCTACTGCATCGCATACGGTGTACAGCCCGAGAACATCAGCTACCAAATCACATACCCAGACGAAGACTCGCCACGCTTCGAATTGCTTCGGCCTATCGGTTTACGGCGGAATCAATATACAGTGCACGAACTTCTTGCGGTTATGCGAGCACTGCGGTACAATGAGAGTTTTGCGGGCATCTCATTCAAAGACGTGCATCTCGACTGTCTGAACGGTTTGATGGACGAGTATGGAGCTGAGCATGTTTGCATGAAGACAAAGCGCGGGACGTATGCGCGCATGGACATTGACGATCTTTCACGATCGTGCTTGCTCGTGCAAGAAATTCGAGCTCTGGCCCTTACCAACCGCAAGCTGCGACGCATGGACTTCTCATCCTGTATCAAGAAGAAACCTAAGGATTTTACAGACGCCAAGACCAGCACCAGAGACACGGGGTGTGGAATAGTAGAAGCGCTGTTCCCGCTCTGCAAGTACCAGACCACGAATGTCGATTGGATCGCCTTGAACGACATTCAGCTTGGAGAGACCGACTTGGATTACCTAGTAGCGGCAGCGGTCGAGCGAGCTTGCCACCTACGGGCGCTCGAATTGAGCCGTTGCGGTTTGACCGATCGCGCATTGTCTCTTATTTTGGATTCTCTTCGGCCTCAGGAAAACACATTGGAAGCGCTCAACCTTTCCTCGAATCCGTTTCGGCTTTCACCAGCTTTGTTCGACTCGCAGATAGGCTGTTTTGCGTATCTCACGAAGTTGGACCTATCGCACGTTGCGCGAACATCAGGTCCTGAGCCCTTGATATCTGTCGAAACACTGAATGTGATGAGGTTACAAGAGTTGATTTGGAGCGGAACGTCACTCAATGCGGCGACGATTGATGCGATAGCGAGGTAAGAACATTTTCCTTTATGTGCTACCACCGTGACTGACACCCGCCTAGTTACCTTGTCAATACCAAGCAGTCTAAGGGTCTGCGTGAACTGAGAGTTGACCATTGCTACATCACAGGAAAGGATATTGCTTATTTGCTGCAATCTATGACGGAAGAGCCTGGTAAAGCGAGAGATCTTCACTTAGACGTTAGTGAGAACTACATCGAGAAGGATCTCAAGAAGCTTACAAAAGCGATTGCGGCCGGCTACGCGCCAGCACGTCTTACGATTCGGTTACTCGAATTTGAGGAAGAATCGGATTTTCGCAAAATGATTATAGCGTTGGCTGAGAACAATACCATTCGCCAACTTGACATCTCTCGTGCTTCGTTACCGAGCGATGCCTCAGAAGAAACTTGTCAAGCGTTAGAGAAGATGTTTTCCGATAATAGAAGCCTTGAGTGGCTTGACATATCAGGGGAAGACTCGCGACTGGAGACAACAAAACTTGGCGTTGGAGTTAATAGGGCACTGCGAGGGTTGCAGTACAACCGCACCCTGCGTGTCTTGTATATCAGATGTAAGTGTTTCACCTTCTTCTCTCATGGCCGTGCTGATTCGCCATAGATCAAAAGCTTGGCTTGGAAGGTGCAAGCACCCTTGCTGACGTACTCAAAACCAACACAACCCTCCAATATCTCTATTGCGAGATGAATGACATTGCCTTGAACGGATTTACTGATCTTGTCAACGCTCTGCACCGCAACACAACATTACTGCATCTCCCCACTATGCACGAGTCTCGTCAGATGGCACTCAAGCGTACGGAGGACCAAGTAAAGCAAATGCGCGACGAAGCTTCGATTCACATAAATTCAAAGCCTACCTCTGTCCGAAGCAAGCTAGCAATCAAGGCTAGCAAAGTTACCTCCAAAACCGGGCGGGACCGCGGTCCATCTATTGGTTTGTCTGACCAGGACATCAAGGCTGCGTTAGGGCTTGTGGATGAGAGCTGGTCCCGCCAGGAATACAGATTGCAGCAGTACTTGCAACGCAACCATGACATCGCAAACGGCATCCCGGTTTCTATGGATGTTGGCGATGAAGATTTTGAACGTGAGCGGCCAGACACAGCGTCCAGTCTGAGCAAAATCCTTGAGAAGGTCACTTTTGATAGCACCCCAAACGCTGAGAAAGATTTCCAACTTGGTATTCCTACTCCAGGATCTATATACGAGTCGCCAGAGAGCACGCCAAGCAGCACGCCTGGTCTGAGGATTGCGAAGACGAGACAGTTGCATGCGAACAAAATGGACTATTTTGGTAGCCGCATTGCGACCAGTCCAAATGAGACACCATCTGGTACGCCGACAGTTGAGAAAGAAATTCAGCTCGAGCGGACGCTTGGGCGGGACAGGCTCAGTCTTAACTTTGATATTACGAGCTTAGAGAAGGAGATCGAGATGAGTTTTTCGGCGAACAGGGATGCTTTCTCGTAGTTGGCATCTTTTTTTGCATGCGTGTACCATTTTGGCATGTTAGTTCTATTGGAGTATGACTCTTTGGAGGTATTTTGCTGCATTTCCGGCGTCGCATATCTGGCATCTGGCATCATGTCTTTTGAAACAAGAGTACTATATACCATACCTGCTTAAATGTCTAGGTATTTTGAATCACACAGCAATAGTACAACAACTGTTCGTTATACAGGTGCGATCGTTAGCGATGCTGCAATACGACCAATCATAGCTGACACGTGCGCGCGAACTGCAGGCTCTTTACCTTTACTGACAGTTCGTTATTGATACAGCAGAATATACAAGTCAATCAAAAAGCCAATTCTTTTCTACTGGCAGCTTTTGGTCTTTAGACAACAGCGAACACCTCTGTTTTAGCACAGCTCTTAATGTCTTACACGGCCAGGCTCTATGATATCTGGCCGAGATTAAAGTATTGACGATATGTCCTGTTCACTCGATCTACCAAAAGAGCCTAGGCTTATGCTGTACAAACTCCTGTAAGTCATCCGTAAACACTGTCACGCTGGCTTTTGTGTTACTCCTGTGATTATATGGTCGCCTATCACTGTCCTCGCTTTTCTTTGTGTACCAGCCAAGCTGTTCAATCCTCATCAGACTAATATAGCTCTCTAGAAAGATGAAACGATATCTCTAGCCCTCAACAGCCCTCTTTTCCAACAGAACATTTTATTGTTGGGACCTATATCGCTGTTGTGAAGAGAGATTGTGTAGATTGTGGAAAAGTTGTTTGATCATTAAGAAAACTATAGGGCAGTATCATCTTCGTCTTGTCTTTTCAATACAAGACCAAAGTTATGCTTGTTTTCTAAGCTGTATACTGTACAGGCCGCGCCATACACCAATCCATGGATCCTGTGTTCTCGCTCACTGTCTTTCCAGTTATGTAAAGCCGAAAACACGTGACTAAGAGTAATACCGGGATACCGGCTCCGACGTCAGATCGTCGGCCACCTTGTGATGTCTGCGAACAATTATTGTACATTCTGTGAAGTGTAGTGTGTTGCCAGGATATTATGATGCAGGCAACTGAATAATTTGTTCTAACATCGCTCGACTTGATCGTATGAAAGAGCATGAAGGTTGCGGAAGCCTTTTCGGAGTAGTTAACTCCGTTGCTGACTGATCTAATCAATGACGAACGTCTGAGCTCTTCCCCATTATCGAAAAGATCCAGCCACGCGAGCGCGTCGCTGATCTTTTACGCACGCCGCCCAAATTGCACTGCCTGTGACTCTGCAATACAGAGCCTGGCAGCGCGTACACGACACACTCGATGCAGGGACAGCAAATCCCCTTCCTATCCTCCTCTCCGCTTGACGCCAGCGTTGGTGTTAGCTACAATTACCTCCAGGCATCCGAGCAAAACCGCCAGCCGTTATGCGGTAACAGCGAGGGTTGGGGTCCAATTAGCCCCATAAGATTTGACTTCACACCATGCTTCCTCGATGTCTGGATTGCAGCTGTTGCCGTTTGGGGGATCGTTGGAGGCGCTGGTGCGTTGTGGTATCTGTATAAGAAATGCACGCCACAACCAGTGAAGCGCAATTGGCATTTCTACGCAAAATTGGTAAAAAAAAACATACTGTAATATCCGAACTTGGATTCTGGCTGACCATTTATGCCAAATAGGCCACTCTCGGAGCCCTCATCGTCACTACTGCCGTACAAGCTGCCCTTCAGATCGAGTATTTTACCGGCATCTGGGCTGGAGATTTTCGCTTTTGGACCACAGTCATCACAGTTGTTTCCCTTTTCGTCATTTTCTACATCCAGTACATCGAGCACTGGCGCTCACGCAATGCCAATGGCGTTGTTCTTTTCTACTGGCTGCTTTTCCTCATTGCGAACGGTATAAAGCTCCGCTCACTTGTGGCTCAGAAATTGTACCGGGAACACGCGGCATATTTTGCCGTCTTCACCGCAAGTGTGGGACTGTCTGCAATTGAGTTTGCGCTGGAATGGCTGGTGCAGAAACGCTTGAGCGACTACGATGCGCTGGGCGACGATGACGAATGCCCATACGAATACGCTGACGTCTTCTCTGTCTTGACATTTGGCTGGATGACACCATTGATGAAGCGCGGTTATGAGCACTACCTCACCCAGGATGATCTGTGGAACCTACGCAAGCGCGACTCTACAAAGTACACCGCAGAAGTGTTCGAGGAGAACTGGCACTACGAGATGAAGCACAAGAAGAGCCCTTCACTATGGATGGCGTTGTTCCGCTCTTTTGGGGGTCCGTACTTCCGCGGTGCGTGCATCAAGACTGTCAGCGATTGCCTCAATTTTACCCAGCCACAGTTGCTTAGACTTCTGCTCAGCTTTATATCCTCATACACATCCGATGACCCGCAGCCTGTGGCGCGTGGAGCTGCTATCGCGCTCGGCATGTTTGCTGTTTCCTTCTCACAGACGGCCTGTCTCCACCAGTACTTCCAGCGAGCATTTGAGACTGGTATGCGTATCAAATCATGCCTGACTGCTGCCATATATTCCAAGTCCATACGTCTTTCCAACGAGGGCCGAGCCACTAAATCAACTGGTGACATTGTCAATTACATGGCGGTCGATACTCAACGTCTTCAGGATCTCGCGCAGTACGGACAGCAGCTGTGGTCCGCTCCGTTCCAGATTGTGCTTTGCATGATCTCATTGTACCAGCTCCTCGGTGTGGCCTGTTTCGCGGGAGTTGCTGTCATGATCATTATGATTCCCATTAATGGAATCATTGCACGCTTGATGAAGACGCTGCAGAAGGAACAGATGAAGAACAAGGACTCACGAACGAAGCTAATTTCTGAAATCCTCAACAACATGAAGTCTATCAAGTTATATGCCTGGACCACCGCATTCGCCAGCCGTCTCAACTATATCCGAAACGAACAGGAGCTAAAAACTCTGCGCAAAATCGGTGCCACTCAGGCTTTCTCAACTTTTACATGGTCGACCACTCCCTTTCTTGTATCCTGCTCAACCTTTGGTGTTTTTGTCTGGACCCAGGATCGTCCCTTAAGTACCGATATCGTTTTTCCCGCCCTGACACTGTTCAACCTCCTAACGTTCCCACTCGCCATCCTGCCTATGGTTATCACCGCGATCGTTGAAGCCAGTGTCGCCGTTAGCCGGATCACCAGCTACCTGACTGCTGACGAACTGCAAGTTGATGCCGTTCGCCGCGAGCCCGCTGTTGAGGAGAATGGTGATGAATCAGTCCGCATTAGGGACGCCAGCTTTACATGGGACAAGAATGCCGAGCGTAATACACTTGAAGAGATCAACTTTGCTGCACATAAGGGTGAACTTGCGTGCATTGTCGGTCGCGTAGGTTCCGGAAAGTCGTCGCTACTACAAGCAGTGCTTGGTGACCTGTGGAAGGTCAAGGGTGAGGTTGTCCTTCATGGAAAGTCAGCCTATGTGCCGCAGCAGGCTTGGGTTATGAACGCTTCTGTACGAGAAAATATTGTCTTCGGTCATCGCTGGGACCCTCAATTCTACGAAAAGACTGTTGCTGCCTGCGCTTTGCGTGACGACTTCGCTCAGCTTCCTGACGGTGATCAGACGGAGGTTGGTGAACGCGGCATCTCACTCTCAGGTGGACAGAAGGCTCGTCTAACCCTTGCGCGTGCTGTTTACGCTCGCGCAGATGTCTATCTTCTTGATGACTGTCTGTCGGCTGTCGATCAGCATGTTGGGCGACATCTAATCAACAACGTTCTTGGCCCCAACGGTCTATTGGCAGGCAAAACGAGGATTCTGGCAACTAATTCTATTCCTGTGTTGGTCGAAGCTGATATGATCCTGCTCTTGCGTGAGGGCAAGATTCTCGAAAGGGGCAATTACACCCAACTCATGGCGATGAAAGGTGAGATTGCTACGTTGATCAGAACATCGCAGAACGAGGACCAGAGCGAGGACAGTGCACCCTCCGATGGTGTCCTAAGCGATGAAGATTCTACTGTCTATGGTGGAAGTCCGACTTCAGACGATGACCAAGATCGGGATGAAAATGAGGCTGCACAGGAGGGAGCATCTCATCTTGCACCTCTACGAACTGGCAACGGTACAGCTCGCAAACACAGTTTTGCAACCCTTCGCCGCGCCAGCACTGCTAGCTTCAAGGGCCCACGTGGCAAGACTACTGACGAAGAGAACGGTCTCAAGAGCAAACAATTGAAGGAATTCTCGGAGCAGGGTAAGGTCAAGTGGTCTGTGTATGCAGAGTACGCAAAAACCAGCAACCTAGTCGCAGTCGCCATCTATCTAGCATTGCTGGCTGGCGCTCAGACAGCATCTGTCGGTACGTGACCCGCGATTGGCTCGTCACTTTTTCAGTTTGAAAAGATAGACGCTAACGTCATGCAGGCGCAAACATCTGGCTCAAGCAATGGTCGGATAAGAATGAGCGGTCCGGTGGGAACCCAAATGTGGGCAAGTACATCGGCATTTACTTTGCATTTGGTATAGGCTCTGCTGCTCTTGTGGTTGTACAGACGCTCATTCTCTGGATTTTCTGTTCTATCGAAGTACGTCGAAGCACACCCTCAACGCTGTCCTACACAAGGCTAACGTGAATCACAGGCCAGCCGCAAACTGCATGAACGGATGGCATTTGCTATCTTCCGCTCTCCAATGAGCTTCTTCGAGACGACACCTGCAGGTCGCATCCTCAACCGCTTCTCCAGGTACGCTCATTCAACTCAGCTTGATATTGTGATCCAATCCTACATGCCCCTTGGTCACGTATCCAGATCCTCCAGTTGATCTTCTTCCTTTTTTGAAAACGTGCTGCTGCTGACTGAACCCTTTTAGCGATATCTACAAGGTTGATGAAGTACTAGCGTAAGTCTACCCCTGCGCCGGAACGTCCGCGGATAGAGTTCTGACGTACACAGCCGAACGTTCAATATGCTGTTTGTCAACTCAGCCAGAGGTATGTGTCCGCCTTGGTATGCATTTGCGATACGTTTGACTGACATGAATGCACAGCTGTGTTTACCCTTGCCGTGATCTCCACAGGAACCCCTATCTTTATCACCCTTATCCTGCCACTTGGTGCGCTGTATTTCTATATTCAGCGGTACTACCTGCGCACCTCGCGAGAGCTCAAACGCCTGGACAGCGTTAGCCGCAGTCCTATCTATGCGCACTTCCAGGAATCGCTCAGTGGTATGAGCACGATCCGTGCGTACAACCAGCAGAAGCGTTTCGAGCTAGAAAACGAGTGGCGAGTAGACGCAAACCTAAGGGCCTACTATCCATCCATCAGCGCCAACAGATGGTTAGCTGTGCGTTTGGAGTTCATAGGATCCGTGATTATCCTGGCTGCTGCTGGATTCTCTGTCATCGCTGTTGCCAGCCATAGCAAAATCACGGCTGGTATGGTCGGTTTGGTGATGTCGTACGCGCTTCAGATCACTCAGTCTCTCAACTGGATTGTCCGACAGACCGTTGAGGTGGAGACTAACATTGTTTCTGTGGAACGTGTGCTGGAGTACGCCGCGCTTCCGAGCGAGGCGCCAGAAGTCATCTCCAAGAATCGACCACCAATCAGCTGGCCTTCTCAGGGTGCTGTCTCTTTCAACAACTACAGCACCCGGTATCGGCCTGGCCTTGATCTGGTTCTCAAGAATGTCAATCTGCAGATCAAACCGAACGAGAAGATTGGGGTTGTCGGTCGCACAGGTGCGGGCAAGAGTTCCCTCACTCTTGCGTTGTTCCGCATCATTGAGCCGTCAGAGGGCCATGTGAGCATTGACAACTTGAACACAAGCACGATCGGGCTTCTCGATTTGCGCAGACGACTGGCCATCATCCCGCAAGATGCTGCACTCTTCGAGGGTACTGTACGCGACAATCTAGATCCAGCACACGTCCACGACGATACAGAACTATGGAGTGCACTCGAACATGCTCGTCTGAAAGAACATGTCGCAGGCATGCAAGGTAAACTAGATGCGCAGATCCACGAAGGAGGCTCCAATCTTAGCGCCGGCCAGCGCCAACTTATTTCTCTCGCGCGCGCTCTTCTCGCACCGTCCAATATCCTTGTTCTGGACGAAGCGACTGTAAGTCTCGCCTCTACCATTCACTACCCCTGCATGACTTTCTGACACCACAAATAGGCTGCAGTTGATGTAGAAACCGACGCCATGCTCCAAACCACCCTGCGCTCCAGTATGTTCAAAAACAAAACTATCATCACCATCGCTCACCGCATCAACACAATTCTTGATTCAGACCGCATTATCGTGCTGGATCGGGGGACTGTAGCTGAGTTCGACACGCCGGCCGAGCTGGTGCGCAGGAAAGGGCTGTTTTACGATTTGGTTAAAGAGGCGAATTTGTTGAGTAGTATCGAGGGGAATTAAAATGTGTGATATAGCATAGTGTGACTTGCATAGCAGCAGCAGAAGAACGATACTGGGAGTATAAGTAAAGTGTTGTAAATTGCAAATCGTAACCCGAGTATGAAGATTCGATCCATAGCCACCCTCTTAGAGGGTGCATGCCCCAGCAACGACCACAACGATCATAACAACGGCCACAACAACGCGGACCGTCAATACTCCAATGGAGCGACAGAGAGCATGACGTGTTGTCGCCTCTTCCCCCTTTCCACCTCCCACTTTTTTTCCTCTTCCTTCCCCCCACGCCTACCAGCCTCCGAAATGTTTCAGATCACAGATTGGAAGAGATTGTCGAACAACAGGGGCTACGAGCCGTTGCGCCTTGGCCTACTCGGGCGGACCAACGGCAGTGCTTCCCCATCAGCCATAGCGCACAGGGCACCACGCTTCGGGATTGCCCGCAGGACGACCTGGGTCTGACATGCGCTGTCTCCCACAATCACTCGTTCTCACTACGGGCCTACCATTAGCTTTACTGTGTGTCATAATGCGCGGGCCTGCCGCTCGGTGACATAGCTGTGGGCGTCTCGCTACACAACTTTACGAATAATTAGTGCACACTATAGGATATAAGCATGGAGATAATGCTATGGTGGTTGGACGTGGCTGAACGTCTGGTATGCTTCAACCAGCACTGTGTACAACGTGTGGAGGCTGGCGCTATTGCGGGTAAGAGTCGTGCATGTTCAGGTTGCACGACGAGGCGGGGATTGACAGAAGAGCTGCAAGGCATCTTTGAAGGGGAGTTTTGCGCTGCGACATCCTTCATCTGAAGATGCAGGCTTCATCTGGAGATGCAGGATTCGTCTTTCACAAGGTGGGGCAGTGAAAGTATCAATGTCGTCAACCCTTCAAGATTGTGCCCCGGTGCTTGAGTCTTTGGATAATCTTTTTGTATTTGATGGAGCATCAAACATAATTCAATACTCAGATTTTATACCAGTGTACACACATCGCGATTTTTGCTCCCTTTGTGAACCTCTGTGGATATCGCCGCGTGGGTATGTTTGCTTTTTGTGATGACATGTTCATCAGCCATGTTCACTAACTGCATTTGGCTTAGGGTCCGCCAAACCGTCACACAGTTCTAAGCGGGATTCGTTCCAAACCAAGATCAAAGATTCTGAATTTGCTCTTCCGCGTTAGCCTTCTCTGCGAGCGGGTAAAAGATCACTAACACTTTGGCAGCGGTTCCCTGTCGATGAAATTCCAACGATCGAGCCCCAGACGTGAGATGCACAATTCGATCCCAGATATAGCCATGGTACAGTGCAATATTGGCTGAACATGCGCGCGCATGAGGTCTCGAATGAGGTCTCGAATATGGAGGCAGCTCTGTACTCCCCAACACCATCAATACCGCCAACACCGCCTTTCCTACCGTTCAATTCGCTCGCAATCTATGCGCACTGTATTCGCTATGAACCCTCGTCTCGTCAAGGGTCGTACATGGACCGTGCCGCACACACTTCCCGCTGCGGAAGAAGTGCAGATGTTGCTCGTCTTACCTCCCCCAGGCAAGTCCACCGACCAACCCAATGATTGAACAGGCTTTGCAACCGCCCTGGTCGAAGCTAAAGTCGAAACGTGTGTGCGTGCGTGCTGTCGGCAACGGCTTCTAGTTCGGCGCACCCTGGTCGAGTTCATCCCAGACTTGCGTCACCCCACGCTTGCAACAACAGGCTTTGGGCATGTGGGAACGCAGATAGTGTATCCGAAATGGGGAATTTCAACGATCTCTGTGGATTCAGAAGACGAATTTGGATCGCAAGATTCTGACACGTCCGTATCTAGACGATGCCAACTGTATCCATGGAAGCAGATTTTGGAACATGTGTCGCAATGCAAGGATGGATAATTAATCATGAACGGCGCTAGCAACTATCATGTGGTGTAAGTTCCACACCAACACCACAACGTTATTGAAGATACCACAGTATGTCTGATTAGATACCTTCATCTGCTCTTCATGTCAATTGCACTGCCGCTGCGGTTCTGCGTGCCTCCAAATGCACACATCAATCATCAGCAGTGGTTGCTAAGCGAGCATCCATATCGGGCGAGTGGTGCCACACCCACATTCGCATGCAAGTAGTCTAGACATGGGCGTGCTGTCCACGATCGACAGCCATGCGATTATCGGAATCTGAATCTGAATCTGGACCAGCGACCAGGATTTCGGTCGCGAAGGGCGCTTGACTCGTTCAGCGATTGAGGCTTGCTGCGCGTCCCACTGCGTATCGCGATGCTTCGAATCAAGCCTCCTCAGTAATGCTCGTCTGGAACCTGTTCTGATGATGGCGTGACGGGGAACAGTGGATGGCATCCGTGAGCGGCGGTTGACATGTAAGTAGGGATTGTGTACGGGGAATATCCTGGGTACAGATTGCCGGTCGTGATGAGCGTGGCCTACTTTTTAGGGAGTTTCTGATGAACCCATGGTAGACTCATCGCTCAGAGACCCTGACTGTTCTGTGCTTCAGTGTAATTTCGAATGGCGGTGAAAGTATGGCCGGTTACTCCAGGAGTCTGTTCCGTCCTTGTCGTAAGGAAGACTCTTCCCTCTAGTCTGGTCGGCCCTGGCATCAGGTTTGATCCTCGAAGGACGGACGGAGCGGCCCATAACACATGTCTCAAGACCCATCTTCGTTCATTACGGTCCCTCGCTGAGTTGCATTAGCGTGTATACGCCATGCAATCCAGTTGCGGAGAGAAGTGTTTCTTTCCGCATCTGTTTTCTGGCCGCGATCTCGCTCCAATCTCCTTCTTTGTGAGGCACTGGGTTCTCAAAGGGGTAAAGCTGTGCCTACGGGGAGATCGGGTCGTGAACAGACTGCAGATCAATGACCCCCAATCCCAGCATCGTAAAGCCACTTCGCACAGGACGCTCAACGGCTGTCATTCTCCCCTTCCGCGCTTCGAGGCTGGGGTAGTGATAGGACGCTACAGTTCGTTGCTCTTCTATAGAGTTCAGGGACCCTGGAAGTTTGCGGAAGGCCGCTGTTGGGGCTGCTCAGGGTAATTCCCCTGGCTAGAGCGTCTACTTCGATTGTAAAACGAGGTCTGCTTTAAAAGCCTTCAGGTCCTTGATCTTAAGTTCGGACGTATCGTTCTCTCCTATCGACTTGGAATCTTGGACCTATACAACCATTCCTATCGGATCTTCTGACTCTCCGTTCCAACTGACTGGCACCGACACCTAAGAGGCGTTCGCGTGTACAACCCGCACCTTTCGTTCACACTTACCTCAGTTAACACTTGCCTGCGTTTCCTGGAATACTGTGGTCTGCATCGGTCGAACGGTTGCGCCGATCCTGCAACAATCTAAGAGTTCTTTTATACACAGTCCTCCTGTCGCTCTCGAGCGACGTTCCTACTCCAATTTTCACGCACAACGTTTGACATCTTTTGCGGCGGACACCATTTCAACAATCCTGTGCTTTTCCGGATCCTGACCGGACTTTGCCATTTGAGGTAAGCACTGTCAAAGCCTAAGCGAATCAACGGCTTTTGTGTTCATGGTGCATGGACCGAGGCTTGCATGTCATTATGTTATCTGCCGTAAGAGAACTGTAATTCCCAGCTGCTAATGACATCTCAGACCTACCCGCCTTGGGCTATTTGGCGTGCCATCGTTCAGAACTCTGCTGGGTCTCATTCATCGGCTGAGACAGTTCACTCGATCGTGACTTGTATCTGTGTTGCTTGCCGTCACCACGCGTCAAGGTGCAGCGGTACACGGCGAGGCTCACAGTTGCAGCCCCACACCAGAAGGACAGCGATCTGCCATGAACACCAAGAACAATAAACCGAGCTCACAGGCCGCTGTTCCTGGAGAAGATCCATTTGCGCTGACTGAAAACTTCGACTATCCTCTGCCATCGAAGGTGAGTGAGGATTTCTTGTTTACATGTCGTTGAAACTAGGCTTCGGTACCAAGTTCCCGCGAAACGTGCCGTCTGAATCTAGCGTCTGTCTATGCCCAAACTTTCGAATGCGGACTCTCTAGCGCCCCATCACATCATCAAACATGGTTGCTAACACCGTGATCAGATGCAAGAAGCTGCAGGGCCTGCTGCGGCAAAGGACAAGTCAATGGAAGACGAAGATGTTGCGATTCCCACACCAATCGCAACACTTGTTTTTCAAGATGGCCGTACAGAGCCTGTCTACCAGCCTTTGGCCGGCCATGAGCACCTGTTCAAGGCAAGACCTATGATAAATTCTCAGGCATCATTCGGCAGTCGTACTCAAACCACCCATCGTCCCATCCAACCGGCATCAACCCAGACACCCGGTAAGGCACTTATACCTTGCAAGTGCTGTGCCTCACCGGCAGCTAGCTTACGTACTTCTGCAGAGACCTCTCAGCGTCTGACCCCAGTACCTCGAAGAACTACTAAGCTTGAGAAGCGACCGACTCACCAAAAGCCAAAGAAGGCTGTCGCCCCCAAACAAGGCTTGCTGAAGTCCAAAAGCTTGAAGAGAACTCGATCTATTGCGCAGGGTTTAGCATCCAACCCCAAAGTTAAGGAAGACATCGATGATTTTGACGATGACGATCAGTCTGTCCAGGTCGTGACTGAGGAATCATACACCTTCTACATTGGTGACATCGAAGCATTCAAGGACTTCCTTCGCCGTCGGTTCGACGAGCTCACCATGAAGCCACTACGCGGTATTGCTACACACTGGGTTAAACTACTTGAACCCAGACGACTTGGGGACTGGGGCAAGTATCATGAAATGCTTCCGTCTGAAGCCGACACGCCTCCGTGGTGGCCTAGGACTGTCATCTATAAGGAACCATCACATCTCAAGAAGAGTGGTAAGTGTCCTCCTTTCTTAGCAATGCCACTTCAACTGACACCTCAGTAGAGCTTTCGACTCTGGCAGTTGAGATGATGCTCGTTCATCGAAAGATCGACGAGGTCAAGCGCAAAGGCTCTTGGATCTCCAAGCTTCGCGACGTAGCTAAATTCACTGTTCAGACAACATCGGCCGACCATTTCTCCTCAGCCAAGGGTGCCGTTCACAGCGAGGAGATGAAGAAGCGCGCTTTAGAACAGATCCTGCCTAGTATTTTTGATGTTGCACAGGCGTATGAAGATCACATTATGCAATACAGCCTCTTCGAAGGGTCCGGCAATGAAGACCCCGGCCGAGGCAAGCACCACACATGGAAACCAATCCCAAGGCCTGCCAGACGAACGGCACCCAAGCGTCCTCGCCGGACTATCGCGGAGAACCCAGAGATTGTACAAGAAATGGTCTGTGAAGCCTCTGGCGACGAGACCGAGCCTGACGACACGATGGTTCGATTAGCCCGAGCCCCCTACAGACTGCCTCGAGCTGAACCTTCGCCTCGGCCTCTGACGGCTCAAAGCCAACCAGAGGTTCAGACTTCGCGACAATATATCGCACCCGAGAGTGGTCGGCGACAGACATGGACAACTGATATGACTGTATCTGCTTCTGGTCCATGCACGCCTGCAACTTCTCAGGATGACTGCAAGATGCATCGTACTTCGTCAACACCCAACTCATCCTTTGACCAATCATTGCACGGACTCCACCTTGGAGAAGAAGACCTTGACAAGAAGCCATACACACAAGCAATGTCCGACCATGGTAGTGTGCATCCTCAATACAACATGGCCCCATACACTCAACCAGTGCAAATGGAATATCCTGCAGCAGAGGCCAGTTTTGAGGGCCAGCCATATCAGCCAGCCAACATCTACTCAAACCCAGGTCAAGCACACTTTACGCCGGCTGATGCAGGCTTCATCAACCCTTTCAGCATGTACAACCCACCTCCACCTCCTATGGACTATACTCAGTACACATCTTCCATGCCTACCGTCAATGGGTTTCCGTATGAGCAAAACATCTTCCCGGCTACACCAATGAGTATGCCCATGACACCGTCCGATCCCAATGCGTCTTTCCACAGCCTGCCATCCGACTACCCTGTCGATCCTCGAGGATTGCACCACTTTTGAGACTTATGCTTAGCGTGCGTTGCCAGCATTTTCGGTGTTTTGTCTATCGTATCTTTCCAATTTCTGCATCGAAACGACGATTTACAATGACTTTCCTTCGTGCATTCTGCATTTGTTCTTGTCTTGTTACGTTCCATCACTGCATCATTTGTTATTTCTATGCAGTCTTTGCTTCGGCATGTTCGTTGGAACGTTTTCTTTCAGCACTGTAATCTTCCAAGCCAAAATTCGGGCAATCTGTTGTGTCCTGCAAGATACCCTTACGATGTTACGCCGCTTACGATTGCATTGCACGACAAACATAAAAGCGCAGCTGTCTTCCAACGGGGGACCTAATGTATTTGGGGGAGGAGGGGTGGGTGGGTCGCTTTCGGTTTCTCATTGTGTGTATATGGAGATGACATGGGATCTGGAGAGATTTGCTTGGACCCTCACGGGTGCCCTGAGGGTGTTACGAAAGGGGGAGATGTGAATATAGGTACATAGTTGGAGTTGTGACACATCACAGTGTCGATGACATGAGTAACGAATTTCGGTTTAGTATTCATCTTATAGAAGTGATCTACATTACGAAATTCTCATCACATCATGCAAGTGACAATGAAGCGGTGCTGATATTTGTGTTGATGTTGTTCGTAAGTTGGTGAAACTGCCAAGCCCTTTACTAGCGTGAGGTCATCGCCGCGGCTCTGCAGGCGAGCTACCGTCTTCGTTCGCGACCGTCCTCATTGTCACCTCAACGCGGCCGCCTATCGCAATCAACAACGGCCTGGCTCGCGTAGGCCTCACACATCGTTCGATATACCTTTTCCGTAATATAAATCTACCCGCTGGCCATAATCCATCACGAATACATATGAGCGCATTGAATACCATTTAGCTGCGACAATGTCGACAGTCGCTCGTGGCGGCAGCAGAGGGGGTCGTGGTCGTGGACAGAGTACTGGGATATGGCGCGGTAGTAATACACGTGGTGGTCATAATGGCGCGTCTACCGACTCTAGCGACAAGCCTACGTTTGGTGCGAAGAAGCGCGGTGGAGGCGTGCCAAATGGAGGTAGCAACAAACGCAATACTGCAAGCAACAGTGGACAGGAGTTGGGCGAAGATGGCAAACCAAAGAAGAAGTAAGCTCCCATCTTCTTTTCTGACTTCTCCATGGGCTGCGGGTAGACCACCGACACATGCAAAGAGTGCACGTTCAGACAGGAGCAGGAAACTCCATGCGTGTCATCCGTGGTCCATTCTGACCGAAGATACTAGGATCACATACGTTCCACTCGACAGATACGGTACCGTGTTGAACTCGACTCCACACGCAAAAGAGGATTACACGAACCGATTCCTATATGTAAGCCCTGGAAGTACAAGACAATACGAGCACGGGCTAATGCGCTTAGCTACAAGCTGCGCAACCCAGCTGGCGCAAGCAGTTGCAAGACCAGGGACTCATGAATCCTGACGGTCAAATGAAGCTTAGCGACTCTGTCAAGTTGATCGGTCGCTGCAACGACATGTGTCCAGAATATGAAAGAGTGCGTCGAATAGAGCAAAAAGATTTCAAACGACCAGAATGTGTACGTTTAGCCGACTCTTGGGTGCGACACTATACTGAAATACACGCAGACGCCCGAAACCGAGCACCTTGATTATAGTCTTCGAATACCGGACGAATCGCGCATGGTGAAGGCCTTCACTCGGTCCTCGGCTGGTGCTGATGTGGAATTGGTGATTGATATTCGATCACCGGCAGCCTGTCTGGTAAGTAGCAGATAGGAACACTGAAGTGCGGATTTAATGTCAGCAGAAAACCGTCAACTACCTGTTTAAGCGCCTGGACAACGAAGGGTTCGATCCCCTGCATGCTTGGATCTGGGATCGCACGCGCTCTGTTCGAAAGGACCTACGCACACAGGTCGTCGAAAAGCGCCACGATATTCAGACGCTCCTCACTTGCTTGGAAGCATCTGCGCGCTTCTACCTTTTATCGATGCACCAGATGGCTCAAAGCGACAAGGAGGACTACTCGCATCAACAAGACATGGAACAATTCAATCAGACCTTGACCACGCTGAGAGAACGATACGATGACAACCGACGTGCAGGCATAGCCTCCGATAATGAAGCCGAGTTTGTCGCATACCGTCTAATTCTGGCCTCTCTCTATGCCAACAGCCAACTCGAGAACGAGCTTCACAGCCTGCCCAGCGACCTTCGTCATAACAGGCGCGTTTTAACTGCGATCGAGATCTTCAAGGCAGCCAAGTCGGCCTTCAACTTCGGTTCAGACAAAGGTTGGATACAGGCACAGGCCAACTGGAAGAAGTTCTGGGATCTTATCAAGTCAGCTAGCGTGTCATATCTCATGGCTTGTGCTGCAGAAGTCAGCTTCAATCGTGTCCGACACGTCATTCTCGACTCGTTATGGCATGCGTACAGGAAGGGACCTCGTGGAGAAGTCAATGTCGATGCCTGGACTACGGACAGACTGAAAGACATCCTCGCAATGGACGATGCCAAGGATGTCGTAAAGCTGTGTGAACTGTTTGGATTCCATTTCGAAAGGAATGCACAGGGACAGACGTATTTAGACATTGCGAAACTGGGCAACAGCAACAAATCATTAAATGTGCCCCACAGCATCAAGCCACAGATGTTTTCGCGGAATCTTGTGGAGTCTAAACGCTACAATCGAGCATTCTCGGCGGTCATTCAGGGTATGACTATACAGCAGGCGAAGAGTAGCGGACTCGTCAATTCTAGTACAGCAAAGACGGGAAATGAGGATTCGCTATTCATTCCAGCTACTACAGCGAAACCCAACGTCTTTGCCCAGAACCTTAATGGGACGGCAACAACAAATGGTACTTCGAATCTCAGTCCTTTCGCATCACCATTCAATCCTCCAAGCCAGCCATCATCTGGTAACTCATCATCGAATCCGTTTCTGAACAACACCTTCGCCAAGACAATACCGCAGACCCAGCCTCCACAAAGCGCTCCTTCATCAACATTTGGCGGAGGATGGCCTACTCCAGGAGTGTTCGATGCAAGCAAGAACTCAATCAAGTTTGCTCCTAAGCCTGTTACTAGTACCACTAGCAACCCTTTCACTACGACTGCAACAACATTTCCCCCACAATCTACAACACCTGCCTCAACACCCCCCACTTCTTTCACATTTAAAGAGAGTGCTTCTCCAGGCTCCAAACATCAAAGTACATTGAGCACCAGTCAGGTCAACAATCAAGCCGTCCCCGCTACATCGAAACCCTTCGTCTTTTCTAGCTTGCCTGCGTTTGATGCGGGGCTGCGGAGTGAACAGCAGCCCGATACTTCTGCTGAGCCAGTAGGATTATCATCACATTCAGATGCTGCAGCGCAGGCTGCTGAGAAGCTGAAAGCCGAGGAGGAGGCACGACAAGCCGTGCTAAAGCGTAAAGAAGCAGCAGAGCAGCAGCGCAAACAAGAACAAGAAGAGCAGGAGCGCAAAGCAAAGGAAGAGCAGGAGCGCAGAGCAAAGGAAGAGCAGGAGCGCAAAGCAAAGGAAGAGCAGCAAGCCCGGGAAGCTGAGCGGCGGCGGATTGAGGAAGAAAATCAGCGACAGTTGAGGGAACGCCAACAGCAAGAATTAAGAGCTAAACAGGAACGGGAGAGACTGGCTCGTGAGGAACAGCAACGACAACAGCAGAAAGAGCAAGAACGATTGGCACGAATACGACAACGGGAAACAGCATACAGTGAACTAACATCAAACATCATATTCAGCGAGGAAGAAGGGCTTTTATATCAATTCTTGGAAAACACGGTCAAGAATATTGCGGAGGAGGTCACTATGGAGTTGCAGTTGCAGCGGCGGCGCGCTCGGGAGGCTGTAGAAAAAGAGCAGAAGAGACTGGAATTTGCGCGGGCAGTGTTCGCGCGCTGGGTCGCACAGGTGCAAAAGAAGAAGCGCAATACCAAGACAAGGGAGAGGAGAAAGAGATTGAGGGCGCAAAGAGAGCAGTCCATTAACAGCGAAGGTGGTGTTGTGAGTCAGATTCCCGCAGCTGAATCAGTATCGAGTAAGGACCGGCTCAATGGTGTGTCAACACCGAGAGGCGTATTGACGGATGATCGGCGTGCCAGACGAACGCAAGAACGTTCTGCAAGCGCGACAACTGAGCAAAACACTTCAGCAAAAGCTGTCACCGCTGCTGTACCACAAGCCGCTTCATTACGGTCTACACGTGACCCGACTACAGCTGCCGTCATGACGAACGGGCACAATTTGCATACCAGAAGTTACTCTGAAGCTTATCAAAAGTCTACGGCGCCCATAGACCGCACAGAGACCGACTGGTTCAAATTGCGGGCTATGGGCATCGACCCAAGCAAACATCGCAAGCGTAGCTTCGACTCCGCCACCGATGAAGAGCTCAAGGAAGACGCTGAAGCAAAGCGTATATGTAGGTCTGATTCCAGTGAAGCCTTGGCACCGCAGCCTCCACCTCAACCTGAAGCACTATCAAAGCCATTAACCCTCGAAGAGCGCCTGGCTCGCATCCGCACAGTCAAGCAATCCTTCCGGATATCTGGCTCGGGATCTCCACCTGTTAATGGCGCAACAACCAACAAGCGTTCATCCCTGAATGGACGATCCAGCCTTCTCATTGCGCAGGCCCGCGACCTGATCGCCAAGTCTCCCGCCGCGAAGCACACCTCTCCAGCTGTTCACGACTTTGGCCGCAGCGTTCCCAACCTCGGCATCTCCACATCCTCTCTTCGCCAATCCAGTTTCAGTAAATCCAGCTTTGGCAAATCCAGCTTCGGCAAAAGCATAGGCTCTACTCCATCTAACAAGCCCGCCTACTGGGGTCGTGCCTCACGCTTCGTGCCGCAACACCTCTATGGCAAGGGCCCAGAAGCGATTCGCGCATACCGCGATCACTATGTCAATTCACCAAATAGCACCCCAAGGCCTGCTAGTATGGAGCCACTTGCTCTGAGCAGTCCTATACCAACACGTTTCTCACACGTTTCGCAGCCGGGCTATACACCACCACAGTACAGCGAGAGCGGGAGCGGTAATGGTGTTGGTTTCATCGATGTAGATGCCGAAGACAATATGGCTGGTGACACTGAGGAAGACTCATACGATGGTGATGATGATGCGCGCGTCAACGATCGCGATCAGTTCGAAGAGGACGACGACAATGAAGATGAACAAGAAGACGAAGAAGACGAAGAAGACGAAGAAGACGATGAAGACGATGAAGACGATGAAGACGATGAAGAGCAGGGGGAAGACGTCGACGATACTACACAATCGGACACATATGCCGAAGAGTACGAGGAGGACGACTGCACTGAGGAAGAAGGGCAGCACTCTGCACAGCCGGGGAACAGTTTTGGGGACTTCGGACCAGGTGCTACGCAGGACGATGCCATTGAGCTCTCGGATTAAGGGGATGGTCATCGACTGCAACACTGCGACCAACCTCCCAAACACGCATGTGTGTATCATATTCACTGGGAGCCTGCATAGCGTTGGCGTTATCATATGCATTTTGTATTGGTGGTCTGTTTTGCAATCTAGACGCAAAATATGAATGGGAGGTCTAGAGGTTTAACAAAATGTTATGTGTTTTTGACAGATTGAGATTATCGTCTAGACTTGGGTGCCTAACACGTCGCTCAGCACCTCTGTGGTAGTCTGTGGAGTTAGGAAGCCACAGGTGTGTTGACCTGGTACTCCGTGAGGGTGCTGGATAACCATACGTAATGTAAACAGACCTGGTCGATGGCGTTGAGCTTTGCACCAGTTCAATCGACTACGAGCCTATCGAGCAGGCACACGATTACACACATACACACACACACTGCTTCCCCCCTTATCATCTTAAGCCTCCCAAATCAGCGACCTACTTCAACATGTGCATGCCTTGTGCATTATGCAGCCAAGACGACGGTGCCGGATGTCGACCCATGAACCTCAGATTACATGCAGATGCTTGGAATCCTCAAACTGAGAAAATGACGGTGCAATCAGCGTAGAGTATGGTGTGGGTCAAAATCGGGTTTGCATATGCGGGCGAGCACGGGGCGCGCGGTGAATGTTTGAAAGTAGGTAAATGTTTGAATTCGGATTTGCTGGGTATGTGGCCGGGTTTCAGGGATATCTTTCAATTCAAGGTGTGAGCGTCTTGACGTGTACGGCAAGCTGAAGCAAGCAGGCGCTTATACTACTGCAACGCAGCGTTCGCGCATGTGTGACTTTGAGACGATGGACTGGATTGTTTGCCAGTTGCATTGGTGTTGGGCTATGGGAAGAATGAGTGAACGGCAAGGCATGTTGAATGTTCTGCCTGAAGCTGGGGAGTGGCTGTCTCAACACGCATGAGATCTAACGAATGTGCTTCTCTTCTTTCATAAAAACCACCCAGAGTCGATTAATAGTCATCGCCACGCGAGATGATCTCCTTGCAGTTCGGGCGAAGCAAGACCGTCTATCCAAGACTCAGCGGTCAAGTCTTAATACGGGTGGGGGATACACTTACATGTTCGAACTGAGCGACATACGAACCAGGTATGTCTACCAGCGGCCCATACTGCTCCACAATGCCATTTGCAACAAGCGTCTTCATACCAAGATGATAATTCTTCGCTCCAACACGCTCGAGATATCGACGAGAGAATACCAACGTACCAAAGTTCTCGTCGATGAGCTTGAGTAGATCCTTTGCAGACTTGTGGTGGAGTCCCTTTGCACTGACACCCTCGTTCTTTCCATACCCGTATACGCCAACATCATCTCTGATGTATCCCCTGCCTGTACTACCAAAGGTTTCGATGGCGAACACGTCGCCTTCTTCCATGCGTTGGTTTGTACGAGTCTTGACGAAGGGGACTTGCTTATCACCATGGATCTTGTAGCGCAAGATGTTGTGACCGGTGATATTGTTGATGGCTTTGACGGGAATGGTCTTGCCATTCAATGTGACTTCATAACTTTCCATCACTTCTTGTATGGCAGCGCTAATGTGGTCCATGCGTGCGTCGATGCCGGCTTCCTACAATACTAGTTAGTATTAAAGTCAGAAATGGAGAGCTAATGTAAGAATACACATACTCTTAACCCAGTGTTGGTGGCAGCTTTGACACTCTCAAGCAAATCGTCGTAGACGGGATTGTGGGCGATGGTAAATGCACTGTCAACAATTCGACCGTTGACATGTACGCCAAAGTCCACACTCAGGACATCGTCATGCTGAAGCACAACATCCTTGCCACCAGGGTTGGGTGTCCAGTGAGCAGCTACATTATTGAGGCAAAGCCCAGTTGGGAAGCCCATGCCAGCCTTGAGAGCATCTCCGGTATCGACAGCTTGATGACCAACCAGTGCGCGCACACCGCCCTCAATCTCATCGGCGAGTTGATTCATAGTGATCCCCGGCTTTGCAATCGCCTGTACGTACTGGCGGACCTGGCGATGGACTTCAGCTGCTTTACGGTAATCGTCCAGAAACCCGTCACCCATATTCCTTAAGACAGACAAGTGACGAAGCTCTTCATCCGTGGTACGTTGAAGATTCCCATCTGTGACAGTATACTGCACGATTTGGCCTTCTGGGTACGGCCGATCTTTGAAAACGTCGGTAAGCTCGACACGCGGAGGGCTTGTCTGCTGGGCAGAGGATGTCTTTCTCTTCTTTTTATTCTTAGTTCTTTTTCTTTTTTTCTTCTGGCCTTTTGAAAATTAACTAGATGAGGCAAGACATTCAGAATGAACTCACCATTAGCAGCATGACCATCGGACTTCAGGTCAAACCCATCTCTGTTGTCTTCGTCGTCATCACCACTGTCTTCATCTCGCCCTTCGAGTGCACCTTGCAGCAGTCCGCTTGCCACGGCTGGTTTGGGGGGGTTGGTTGTAGTAATTGCAACGCCCTCCAGTGATTCTGCTCAGAGTATTAGAGTTTGTAGTCAAGGTATATGTGTGTTCTTTTATGTACCATATCGGCCTCGACGCTGGTCCTCGGGTGTTTGTGATCCCATCCTTGGGTCTGTCCTGCGTTCATCAAACCCACCGTTTGAAAATATAGTTGTAGAAGTTGGCGGGAGTTATGAGCGAAGAAATAGCAGGTCATAGTGCAAGCAACCATGTAGCAGGCCATTCTCTTTTTAGTCTTAGCGCGCAGCCAATTCCGTATGAAAGCTGCGGAGTTCACATAGGCATCGGCACTCGTCTACAACAAGCCAGTACACAGGCTGCGACCAATAAGAAATAGTCCATTTACACAAAATTCACAGCTCCTGATGCTCGGAATTGCTGTTGCCTGGCTGGTGCTCAGCCGGCTCGGTCCTCTTTCCGATGTTCTCCAATACCTCATTCACTGACTTCAAGTGCTCAAAGCGTGGCGCATCCTCCCCAAGTCCCCAAACGAATATACCACCAACATCACTGGTATCCTGAAGAATTCTGTCCAGCTTTTTTCTTATGCTATTCGGTGAATCCCAAGACCAGAAGATTTGCTCTTCATGGTCCATAAAATAGTGCCCCTCGAACTCGAGTTCTTTTCCATCGTCTATGCCGTTCTCCATTGCTCTTTTAAATGACTGGGCCACTTCGCCAGGTACATCGTCATGCCAGGCGAAGGCTCCAGCTTTGCCGAGGTCAGCCCCTGTAATGGGATCTTCCATCAATTGAGTGCTACACCCAAGGCCCGCGAGACGAACACAGTTGACGTCTCCTGCAGTCTTGAACCATTTGATGTAGAAACCCAGACCAAGGTTCATGTGCTGAACACTGATGCCTCGGTCTGAGTAATTACGCAAAGAAGACCTTGACCCGGTTACTCCAGTATGGTGTTTGGTCCACTTGTCCCGTCGATTCATTAGGTCGTACGTCATAACGTTCAAGAAGTCGACTGATTGCCTGATCGTGGGTAGAGTCGAGTTTGTAAAGGCTATCATGTCTCTTTCTAAGCCAGGTACGGCAGCAGATATGATCTTCGATGGCCCAATTGCTGTTCTGATTTCGGTGAGCAGTTCTGGGTAAGCCTCGATCTCCCAGGCTTTCTCAGAATTTGAGTGCACCTTGTAATCCTCGCCATTGCCTCTGATGTTTGTTAGCAAAAGCAAGAATAATCGTGAGATCACTAACCCTGGATATTCCCAGTCAATGTCAACACCTCCTCTAGTTAGCCTTGATTTGTCACAACATGGCATGTCGCTCACCGTCAGCACCCGTTGCTTCAATCATGGCTTTGACATTATTAGCGAATACTTTGCGACTCTCCTTCGTCTTTGCCGCCTTCGAGAAACCATCTGTGTTTCCCCAGCCTCCAATAGCTACTAGAATTCGTGCGCTATCCGGAAAATTTGGACGAATTTGGGCAATCGAGGTAAACAACGGCCATTCGCTTTGATTGGGGACATTGAACACCTCAGACCGCATGAACGCAAGAGCGACATGTGTAACCTTCGCGACAAGAAGCGGTTCAGGGACAATGTTGTGCTGTCTGTAATATCATTGGTATGTTTAAACCTTTCTGTTTTCACGAAATTACTTTACCCAGTTAGGTAGACAATGAATCGTGGCTTTGAAGATAGACCTGATGCTATAGCCGTCTGATGCTCGATAGAAGCGGTGACGAATAAAACCAGGTAGAGAATAGCAAAAAACACATGGGATCCAGTCGCAGCCATGGCTTTTGAGTTCTGTTGTAATGAAATTCGGTGAGAAATAAAGAACAGCATGGAGCTGGAAGAAACATACAGCACCGAGTATTCACTAGCGGCTACCCACCTAATTACTAATCCACCAGTACATCACTTACACAAAACCGGGAGAGCGAGAACCATTGCTCTCAATATATCTCTGTACTATTGTATGCAGACAAAATAATAATTTATCAGCAAAATCACAATCTCAACAGGTGTAAGTTCTACGACTCAAGATTGGAGAAAGCCCACGACAAGTGCGTTGAGTGGGCTGGCCGTTTTGGCGCGAAGTTCGCTCCAGATAAGTACCAGGTGGCACACTTCACAAAAAAGAGGCAAGCAAGCGAGGATCTCAAGACTAC